>JAUELO010444907.1:0-13808 GCA_032357855.1 Amphibolips quercusostensackenii | reverse complement strand
GTAGTTTGGAAGTCTGTTTTTTAATTGTAAATCTTTTTCATGCTTTTTTAGCATAAACAACTTTTTTACAAAAAAATAGATTTCTGTTTGATTTAGAATTCAAAAATTTTTTTTTAAATGAACTTTCAACTGTTTGGCTGAAAATTAAAATTTTTTACTTGAAAATTCAACTATTTGTTTGAAAATTTATTTATTTTGTGGAAAATTCGTTTTTTTTATATGAAGTCAATCTTTATGGTTGAAAATTCCTCTTTCTCATGTAAATTTCAACATTGATTAATGGTTAATGATTCAACATTTTAATTCAAAAACCTTTTTTATTTGTTGAAAATGTGACTATTTTTTTTTTTTTGAAAATTCATTTTTAATTGGTTAAAAAGTAATTTTTTACCACAAATTTAATTATTCTATTTTCGTTTGAAAATTTATCTTTTTTAGTTCAAAGGTCATGTAATTGGTTGAAAGTAAATTTCTTTCGTTAAAAATTTAACTACTTTGTTTTAAATTCTTTTTTTTTTGCTGGTCAAAAATCAATTTTTTAAACTGTAAATATAACTACTCCATTGTTGGCTGAAAACCGATCTTTTTTCGTTGAAAACCCATATATTTTAGTTGAAAATTCAACTATTTTTTTGATTTTTTTTGTTTGGTATGAAATTATTCTTTCTGGTTGAACATTTATTTTTCTAATATTTTAATTATTTCACTTTTTGCTGAAATTTTTTTTTTTAGTTAAAACGTCGTGTATTTTGTTGAAAATTTATCTTTTTTAGCAGAAAATTCATCTTTTGGATTAAAAATGCAAGTATTTGGTTAAAAATTCATTTTTTTGAAGATTTTTCCTTTTACTTAAAAATTAATTTCTTTGATTGAAAATTCATTTTTTATTATTTTAAAAAGCATTTTTAGATGAAACTGTAACTGTTCTATTCTTCTTTGGAAATGTATCTTTTTTAGTCGAACATTTATTTATTTTGTTGAAAACTCGTGTTTTTTGGTTTGAAATGAATTTCGTCAACTGAAAATTCAACTGTTCCATTTTTAGTTGAAAATTGATCTTTTCTACTTCAAAATTCAATAATTTGAATGAAAATTGATCTTTTTTAATAGAAAATTTAACTATGTTGTTGAAAATACAAGCATTTTGTTAAAAAATCGATTTTTCTAAGAAAATTATCTTTTTCATTGAAAGTTAATCTTCTTGTCGGTAGAAAATTTATGTATTTCAGTTAAATATTTATCATTTTAGTTGAAAATTCATCTTTTATGTTCGAAATAAACTTACTTGTCTAAAAGTTCAACTCTTTTGTTGAAAATTCTTTTAACTTTTTAGTTATTCAAAATTATTTTTCAGTTGAAAATTTGTCTTTTTTGGTAGAAATCAATGTTCTTGGTTGAAAATTTATATTTTTGGTCAAAAATTAAAATATTTCATTCAAATATTCATCATCTTAGTTGAAAATTGATCTTGAAATTTAATTGAAATTTAATCACTTTGTTTGAAAATGTAACTATTTTTTTAAGTTAGTTTTTTTTGTTAAATGTAATTGTTTAAGTGAAAATTTCACTTATTCCACTCGAATATTAAAAATTATCTTTTTCTTTGAAAGTTAATCTTCTTGTATAAAAATTCTTCTTGTCGGTTAAAAATTCAAATATTCCAGTTAAATATTTATCATGTTAGTTGAAAATTTATCTGCTAGGTTGAAAATGAAATTCTTAGGCTGAAAAGTGAGCTTATACTTCATTGAAAAATTGTTTTTTCTTTGTATGAAAAGGAATTTTTTCCGATAATTTAGCTATTTTGTTAAAAATTTGTTTCCTTTTTGGCTGGAAATTATTATTTTTTCAACTGAAAATGTAACTATTATACCAGTTAAATATTCCATAATATTAATTAAAATCTCATTGCTTTAATTGAACATTCAATTTTTGACTCGAAACTCAATTATTCTATTTTTAGTTGAGAAATTATCTTTTTCAGTTGGGAATTCGTCTTTTTGGTAGAAATTAATCTTCTTGGTTGAAAATTAATCTTTTTGGTCTAAAGTTCAATTATTTCTTTAAACATTCATCATCTTAGTTGACTGTTTTATAATATTGGTTAAAAATGCATCTGTTTGTTAGGACATTAATTTCTTTAACTTAAAATTTAATTATTTAAGTTTTGGTCAATACTTCATCTTTTTCAGTAAAAATTAGTTTTTGTTAGTTTGAAAATTCAACTATTTCAGTTTAAGATTCATTGTTTTTAATTCAATTTTTGTTTGAAAGTTGATTCTTTTTAGTTCAAAATTTAACTATTTAGTTTAACATTTCTCTGTTTTAATTGAAAATTCAACTATTTCGTTAAAACATTCATGTTTTTTTATTGCATTTTTCGGTAGAAAATTAATTTTGTTGTTTGAAAATTCAATTGGGATTGAAAATTCAAGTATTTCAATTAATTATTCATAATTTCAGTTTAAAGTTTATCTTGTTGGCCTAAAATTTAACTATTATGACTAATTTTTCTAACTGAAAGTTTAACTTTTGCATTTTTGTTGAAAATTGATATTTTTAGTGTAAAATTCAAGTATTTTATTTAAAATTCAGTTATTTTAACATTTTTTGCTCTATTGTAATAAATTAAAATAAATGTTTGAGTTTTGCGACAAGTATGAATATTTTACTTTTAATTGACCGGGAAAATTAAAAAACTTGACCCGGAAAAACCGGGAAATGGCCGGAAATTTGGAATCGACCGTCGAATGGCCACCATGCTCTTGTAAATTTTAGCGAAATTATAACAATTATAACAATATCATAATTTGTTTAAATAATTTTAAAAATTATTATATTATTTTATATTCAATCATAATAGTAATAAATCATAATCATTATAAATTTGTTCAAACATTTGCAATTATTCTTAGAAAACAAATTAATACATAAAAATATTAAAATCTGTCGAAAATTTAGTGAGATAAAATGTTTCTTCGGCTTTTTTTAGGTGAACTATATACTTAAACAGACACGTATTATGTAAATAATTTTAAAATTATTTAAACAAATCATTTTATTGTTATTGATCAAAGACCTTCTAACGTCTAGAAAATACGTTCATTTCGCGACTTACCTGAAAAAATACATGTTTAAACACATTAAAATTGTTTATACATTTGCAAATTAGTTAAAAAATGACTGAATAACCTTACGTTATTGATTTTATTTAAAAAAAAAAACTTTCAAAAAGCGTAAAAGTAGCTTTATGTTACTGTATTTTACTATTTTGTTGAAAATTCGTTATTTTCTTGTTTGAACTTCTTTTTTGAAAATTGAAATGTAACTATTATATTTTTAGTTGAAAATTGATCCTTTTTAGTTACAAATTCAAGTATCTGGTTAAAAATGCATATGTTTCGTTGAAAATTCGTTCTTTTTGGTTAAAAATTCATCTTTTTGGTTGAAAATTCATCCTTTTGCTTGAAAATTGAACAGTTTGTTTGCAATTTTGTCTGTCTCTTTGACTGCAAAATCGTTCTCAGTTTAAAATTCAACTCATAGTGAAAAGTCTTTTTTTTTGGTTGAATTCAACGGCTTTCTATTAAAAATTAAAGTCTTCTTTGGTTAAAATGTTAACTACTACATTTTTCGTTCAGAATCTATCTTTTTTGCAATGAAAATTTAATTACTTGGTTGAAAATTAAACTTTTTTGTCAATTATGAACTTTTTTGGTTTAAGATTTATCATTTTAATGGAAAATTCATTTCTTTGGTTGAAAAATGAGCTATTTTGTTAAAAATTCATTTTTCCTTTTGCTGAAAACTAATTTTTTTACTGAAAATTGAACTATTTTAGTTGAAACTTTAACCATTTTGTTAAAAAAAAAAAATTTGTTTTTGAAAATTACTTTTTAAAAGTAAAAATGAAACTATTTCAGTTGGATTTTTCATCAAATGAGTTAAAAATGCATTTCTTTGGTTGAACATCAATTTTTTAAACTAAAAATTCAAACAATTCAATTTTTATCTGAAAAATGACCTTTTTTAATTGGAAGTGTCTTTTTTTTGTAGAAATTAATCTTCTTGGTTGAAAATTCATATTTTTGCTTGTAAATTCAACAGTTTATTTGCAGTTTTTCTCTCTCTTGACTGAAAAATGTTTATCAGTTGAAAATCCAACTCGTGTTGAAAAGTCGTCTTTTTTGGTTGAAACATCAAGTACGAGTACAATATTTTTCGTTTAGAATTCATCTTTTTAGGGGAAAAAATTTAATTACTTGGTTGAAATTTAAATTCTCTTGTTAAAAACTATTTTTTGCTGTTGAAGATCCATCTTTTCAATTGAAAATTCATCTCTGGCTAAAAAATGAGATATATTGTTAAAAATTCGTTTTTTCTTTGGCTGAAAATTCAATTTTTTTTATCGAAAATTTAACTATTTCACGTGAAACTTTAACTATTTTGTTGAAAATTTGTTTTTTTGGTAGAAAATTAATTTTTTAAAGTGAGAATGTCACTATTCCAGTTGAATATTCCATCGTCCAATTATTAAAAAGTGCATGACGCCATTTTCGATTAATATCTCGAAACTATCTCAAAATTATTGTTGTCGAGATACCCTTGTTCATGATGGATAATGCTGTCTGTTTTTTTTTTGCTATTTAAAATTAAAAGTGGGAAAACCTTAGGCTTATGATAAATGTGAGGATATCTAAATAATATATTTAATAATAATAATAATAATAATAATACTCGATGGAGCAAAGATGTTTAAACATTTGAGAAAAAGCTCATTTGAGTTCATTTGAAAAGGTTTCAAGAGAACAAAAAAAATTATAAAAATTCCTGAGAAAATTTATACTGATTTTTTATTTTGAAAAATAAAGTTTAAGGGAAGATTGAGAAAGGTTTTAAAACATTTTAAATTATTTTTTAAACATTCGAAAAAAAAATTGAACGATTTTAAAGACAAATTTTTTCATTTATCAAGATTACAAAGTTTTATAAAAAATTAGAGTTAGTTTAAGAGACATTTTGAAGTTCAAAAGGTTCAAAAAGTTAAAAATTAATTTTTAATTTGAAAGCATTTTAAAAAGGTTCAAAAAATGTACATTTTTGAATATTTGCAGTTAAAAATGTTGAAGCTACTTAAAGATTTTGAACGGTTACACGATAACACATTTTCAATAGAGTTCACGGGAAAAGTTAGACTGATTTTTTATTTTTTTAAATTAATTTTAAGAGAATATTTAAAAAGATTTCCAAAATTGTTATAACTGTATCTGGAGGATTTGAAGGCAAGTTTTTTAATTTTTCAGAATTTTAAGAAAAATTTTGGAAAAATTCGAAGAATTTGAAAAGATATTTAGAAGGGTAGAAAGTTTTAAAATGGTTAAAAATTAGTTTTAAGTTTAAAAATATTTCAAAAAATTTGTAACAAAATGTGAATTATTGAAGATTTCGAAAAAAAATGTAAACTGTTTTAAGAAGTTTTAAAGGCTTTAAGAAAATAACAAATTTTTCTTGAGATTCCATGGCAAATTTTTAATGACTTTATTCTGAGAAATTAATTTTTAAAGAAAATTTAAAAAGATATCCAAATATTTCAAAGTATTTCTACAAATTTCGAAAATATCTAGAAGATTGAAGGGCACTTTTTTAATTTTGAAAGATAAAAAAAATTTAGGAATAGTTCGAGTCAGTTTAATTTTTCAAAATCTTTAAAACTGTTTTATGATTTAAAATTAAAATCTTTTTTGGTTGAAATATCATTTATGTATTACATACTTTATTGAGAATATACTTTGAAATACAAAATTTAATGTTTCCAGTTCAAGAAACGTAACATAAAATTCAATTAGTCAACATGAGTTAAAAGATTTTTTTCAACTGGAATCTTTACAAAAGGATAGAATATTATATTCTGTTAAAAATATAAAAGTTAAATTTGTTGAAAGTGATGATAAATTTGTGTCATCCGTTTAGTTATGAAAATTATGTTTCTCATGAAATCTAATAATATCTAAATCTACATTTTTAATATTGAAATTATCCTGTAAACTTTACGCACTGTATAATGATGTTATTTACTTAAATAGTTTGAATGTTAAAAATTAAAAATTCTTGAATCCTTAACCAAAATAGACTAATTTTCAAACTGATTTTATAGACTAATTTTTAAACCAAACAGAGTTGTCAACCCGCAAATATTAATTTTTAACAAAAAAGTTGAAATATCAACCCAAAATATTAAATTTCAACACAAAAAAGTCGAATTTTTCGACAAAAGATGTAATTTTTCAACTAAAAAAATCAATTTCAAACCAAAAAAATAAATTTTTAACTAAAGTCATGAATCTTTACCAATAAAATGTATTTTTAACATATAATAATATATAATATAATAACATATAATATTTTTAAAACATAAATTTTACATCAAAGATAGAATATTTTTATTTTTAGTTAGAAAAAAAAATTTAACCAAAAAGATACATTTTCAACCTAAAAGATTACTTTTCTATCAAAAAAGATCAATTTTTAACAAAATATGAAATAGTTAAATTATCAGTTAAAAAATTAATTTTTAATGCATCAAACTAGTTTAGACGAAAGAAATAAATTGTTAAACAAAAAGATAAATTTTCAACCAAGAAGATCAATTATCTACAAAGAAAAGGTTGATTTTTCACAAAATAAATAATTTTTCAACCAAATATTTAAATTTTAAAGGAATTTTTAACGAAATAGTTCAATTTTCAACCAAGGAAATGAATTTTCAACCAAAAAGATGAATTAGTAGCTAAGAAGATAAATATTCTACCACAAAAGATGAATTTTGACCAAAATACAGGAATTTGAACCCAGTAGTTGAATTTTTAACTAAAAAAGATAAATTTTTAAACAAAATGGTAATATTGAAATTTTTAGTTGAGAAAATTAATTTCCAATCAAGAAAAAAGAAATTTCCAACCAAAGTGATGAAACTTCGAAAAAAATTAATTTTCAGCAAAAAGTGTAATATTTTATATTCCCACCAAAAAATATTTTTATTTTTAATCAAATATAGATGAGTTAATTCAAAAAATATGAATTTTCAACAAATTAGTTGAGTCCTCAACCAAAATCGACTAATTTTTCAGACTACATTTGCTGTTAAAAAATGCATTGTCAACAAAAAACAAACGGGTTTTCAACCAAAAAACTAAATTTTCAACTAAAATAATGAATCTTCAGCCAAGAAAATGAATTTTTAAAAACAACAAGAAATTTGAACAGAGTAGATGAACTTTTAACTAAAAAAGATAAATTCCCAGCTAAAAATAGATTATTTCAATTTTCTGTTAGAAAAAAAAATTCAGCCAACAGATGAACTTTGAACCAATAAGATTTCTCTATAAAAAAGATCAGTTTTCGAAAAATGGGAAATAGTTAAGTTTTTAGTTAAAAATACTAATTTTCATACAAAGAAATAAATTTTTTACCAAAAAGATAAATTTTTAACCAACAAGATTAATTTTTTACCAAAAAAGATTAATTTGTAACGATACGTGAATTTTTGAGCAAATATTTAAGTTTTGAAAGGAATTTTTAACCTAATAGTTACATTTTCAACCAAAGAAATTACTTATTAACCAAAGAAGTGAATTAGTTATGAAGAAGATTAATATTCTACCTCCAAGGACAAAGTTGCAACAAAATACAGACTTTTACAAGCGAAAGAGTTGAATTTTCAGTTGAAGATAAATTTTCAACCAAATATGGAATACTTAAATTTTCAGTTAAAAACATTATTTTCAAAATAAAAAATTCAGCACAGTAGTTAAATTTTGAACAATAACGAATTCACGAATAACAAACATTTTGAAAATTTAATTAAATTGTTATATCAGGAGGAAAAAATCCCGGAACCAACATGAAATTTGTAGGATGATTTGAGCAAGAACTAATTTAAGTAACCTGTAAATTCCAGATTTTTCCGTTTTTTTTTAAGAGGCCTTGAAAAATGTGGAAAACCTATTAATTGTGGAGTTTCGAAGTGAAATTTTTCCATATTATAATCAAGGTCTAAAGAGAAGCTTAAATTTTTAATAGAACAAGCCAAAATTAACCATTTATGGTAAGTTTTGGTTTTCAAAAAAAAATTATTTGATAAATTATTAAAAAAAATTAAATTATAAATAAACAAAGAAAAAAATTTTCTATTTTATTTTATTTTATTTTTTTATTTTATTTCATTTTATTTTATTTTATTTAAATAATGCAATGTAAATATAGAAAAACTTTTATTTTTCATTTATTGTCAAAATATCATTTTGACTCTTAATTATCAATAAAGTAACTTGGCATCATGTCGAATATAAATTAAAATACTGTTTTGTCTGTCTGTCTTGATTAAATAAAATGTTCCATTATAGATCTTAAATTTTTCTCATCTTTATTATGCACATGAATGTTACATTTGTCTTACTCTTGAACATTAAAAATAAAATTTTCATATAAAAATAAAATAATTGATAAATTCGTGTGACAAATATAACCAAAAAACGTGGTAAATGGAACCTTACAGAAAATTCGAATCAAAATCAAATAGTCGAATTAAATTCTACGTTCATGAATAGTTTACCTGGAAATATAAGTGTATTTTTAATGTTTTTTAAATATTAAAAAATATATATTCAAAGTACTATCGGATTATTGCACACGCGTCGAATAATATTTTTTCATGAGAAAAATAATTTGATAATTTTAAATAAAGCTAATTAAATGAAAATCGTGTCATTCATATTTTCTTTTATTTTTTGTCTGGAATTTTCTCGCTATAATTGAAGAGAGATGAAATAGTTTGTTATAGGGCATAATTTGTTTTATGACATACACTACGACGTGGATTAGAAAATTCTTGAGCAAGATTCTCTTGCCATATACTATGAACATAGTTTTAAAATAAAAATATTTTTGTTGATCCAACCTTATCTCTGCCTAGGCTTCAGTGAAAGAAACTTCTGTAAATCATATACAACAATATTTTATTTCAGTTAAAAATGCCTTTCTTTGTTTACAAAATAAATTTTTTAGCTAAAAATTTTAATATTCCATTTTTGATTGAAAAATTATCTTTCTTAGTTGAAAATTTCTTTTTTGCTTAACATTTTTTTTTAGAAATTAATCTTCTTGGTTGCAAGTCATTTTTTTTTATTGAAAATTTATCTTTTTGGTTTAAAATTCAACTATTCCGGTTAAAGATTTATCATTTCAGTTTCAAACTCATTACTTTGTTTGAAAATGTAACTAGATACTTTCTTGGAATTTTTGTTGTTGAAAATTTATTTTAAATTCAAAATATATCTATTTCAATTGAATACTCCATCATTTTAGTTGCAAATTCATTTCTCTGGTTGAATATCAATATTTTTCACTGAAAATTAAACTAATAAATTTTTGGTTCACATTTTCTCTTTTTTAGGTTAAAATGCATGTATTTTGTTGAAAATTCGTTTTTTCTTTGGCTGAAAACTAATTTTTTAGTGAAAATTCTAACTATTCCATTTGAAACTTGAAGTATTTTGTGGAAATTTTTCTTTATGAACATCAATAATTAATTAATTATAAAATTATTAATTAATTCATTAAAATTTAAATAAAATTAATAATATTTTTACTGAAAATGTAACTATTTAAAAAATTTATCTCTTTAGTTGAACAATAATGTTTGTAACTAAAAATTCAAATATTTAATTTTTGGTTTAAATCCAGCTATTGCAATATTTCGAGTGGAATAAAAAGAAATTGAATTTGTATCATTTCTGAATAAAAGCGTTAAAAATTAGATGTGTAAATTGAACAATTTTTAAGTAGTAGCTTTGAAAATTCAAAGCTTTTTAACTAAAAATTTTAAATTTTGTCAATTCATTAGAAAGGAGATGAAATTGTATCATTTCTAATTCAAAGCGTTCAAAATTGAACAATTTCATTTTGAATTCAAGGATCTTGAAATTGAATGATTCAGATTAAAATTTAAAAACGTTAAAAATTGAATATTTAATTATTAGAATTTTGAAAAATAGATCATTTTAAATTCAAATAAATGAAAAATTTATTGTTCCTAATTAAAACTATTCAATTTTGAATAATTAAAAGTTGAAAACTTTTAAATTTTATTCAATTTAAATTCGAAGCTATTAACATTTTACAATTTTATATTAAAAACTAGATTGAATGTTTCAAAGTCAAAGCTTCTGCAATTCTAGAAATCTAAATTTTTATTAAATTAAAAACATTATGATTTAATATTAAAATTAATTAGACAAATTTTTCTAAAATCAAAAAATAAATTCACCTTTATTTTCACCGTTCGAAATGGAAAAAAATTTAATTATAAAGCTTTAAAATTGAATTATTCTGAAAAAAACGTTCGAAACAAAATTATTTTTTTAATTATATTCAGAAATTAACCATTTTTTAATTCTCAATTATACTTTCGAAATTGAACTGTTTCAACTTTTATCGCAAAATTCAAACTACTTAAATTCCTTTAACCAAATTTGAATTTCTAAAGTTGTAACCATTAAAAATTAAAGAAATTACGGAATTTCACGACAAAAAATTCTTTTTTTTTTAAATTTGAGTTTGAAATATTGAACTTTTTGGAACATTTTTCAATTTTAAAAAATCAGTATTAAATGCGTGGTTCTAAAATGTGACAATTTTTAAGGCTCTAAATTTGAGAAAATATTGTCTTAATTTTGCATTGTTTAGAATTTATTCTGGAGGCAAGTAGTTTAAAATTGTTGAGTTACAAATCCTTTGAACTGAAGTGTGTGTGTAAATTTAAAACTGACTAAAATAGAAACCAAACAATTTAGAATATTTAAGTCTAAAATTATTAAATTAGAAAGTGACTAACAAGGCTTTTAATATGAAAATTTTGCAATTTTGAAATATTTAAAAATGAAATCGTCCTGAAATGTTTAATATTTGTATTTGAAACTTCAACATTGTGAAATTCGAAACCTCCAAAAATTAAGAAATTTCAAACCAAGTACATACTTACGAATTTAAGCGTTTGAAGCAAAAGAAACTTCAGTAGATAGATTTTTTTACTAAAACATTGATTTCTGAAGAAAAAAATTATTTAAAATTAATATATAATTGTAATATTTTTAAAGTCCCCTCCCCCCTCCACACACACTGATCAATAATTCAGGCCTGACCCCTTATTTTTTGACAATCTCAGACCTGGACGGGAGTACTGAAAAATCCCGAAAAATAAAATTACCGACCCTGTAAAATTCTAGAATTATAAAATTACTGAAAATACCCGGACAATAAAATTCCCGAATGATAAAATTCACGAATAATAAAATTACCGAACAGTTTATAATATTACCGAATTTGAAAATGCCCGACAGAAAATTGACGAATTATGAAATATCTGAGCTGGAAAATTTCCAAATTGTAAAATTCCCGAATTCAAGCAATTAAATTATTTTTATAAATATATTTTATTAATTAAAAATACCATAATGAAATATTATTGTAAAGAAATATTTTTAGTGTTTAAAGTTTCGAGAATTATTATTTAAGTTTAAAATAGCAATAATTAAAAATAATATATTTCTGGCTGAACGAATTCAAACAATTAATTTTTTTTAGAAATATATTTTATTAATCAAAAATACAATAACGAAATATTATTTTAAAGAATTATTTTGAATGGTTAAAGTTTCGAAAATAATTATTTAAATTTAAAATAGCAATAAAAATAACCTGTCATGATTGTATTTTTAATTAGTAAAATATATTTATAAAAAAACATTTAATTGTTTAAATTCAGTCACCCAGAAATGTATTATTTTAAATTATTGCTATTTTAAATTTAAATAATAGTTTTCGAAACTTTAAACATTAAAAGTATTTCTTTATAGTAATATTTCATTATTGTATTTTTAATTAATAAAATGCATTTATAAAAAATTTAATTGTTTAAATTCGGGAATTTCCAACTTCGGATATTTTATAATTCGGGAATTGTATTGTTCTGGAATTTTCTAATTCGGAAATTTAATTATTCGAGAATTTTATAATTCGGGAATTTTATTATTCGGGAATTTTTTAGTTTCGAGAATTTTACTTTTCGGGATTTTTCGGTCGTCCCACCTGGACACTATTAAAGAAGTTGAAACAAGACTCAAAAGTAATGTGAATGAAACTTAATTCTTTTATTTTTTAACAGATGGGAGAACAGAGAAAAATCTCCTGGGAATGGATTAATGGCTATAGGAGTTCTAGGCCATTTGGGTTTAAATGCCATTTTCTGCATGTTTTTCCTCTGTGTCGCTGGATCTAATTATCCTGGAGGCATGGCCATGGCCAGGTTGCACAGAATTGAAAAGGAAAGAATTGAACCTGTTTATGTTCATATCGATGTCTTTACGGCACAGAGAGGAGTCTCCAGATTCACTCAAAATAATCCTAATTGGATGTAAGTTGTAATTTTTGTTATTTAATTGATTCATTTATGCATTTATTCATTTGATAGTTAATAAACCGAAGAAAGGAAATTCGATATTACGTGTATTATATTCTCAGGGTGTCTTCCCTACCTGGAAAACCTAGAATTGTCAGGGAATTTTTATATACCTGGAAAAACCTGGAAATGCCAGGGAATTTTTTATTTAAAGTCAGGGGATTTTTCTGAAATCGTGCTTACTTTTTTAAATTTAATTTAAATATAAAATTCCATAACAGTGACTCTTCCTTTCTAAAAGTAACTTTATACAACTGTATTTAACTATATTTTTTTAATAATTAGTTTTTGTTGTTTTGAATTCATTTTTTTTCACTGAAAAAATAACTTCCTTTTGTGGTTGAAAATTGTTCGTTTTTAGTTGAAAATTCAAGTGTCTGGTTGAAAATTAATGTATTTTGTTGAAAATTCTTCTTTCTTTTTGTTAGATGTTATTCATTTTGGTTGAAAATTCAACAGCTTATTTGCAATTTTTTCTCTCTCGACTGAAAAATCTGCCTTAGTTTAAAATTCAACACATTTTAAAAATTCGTCTTTTTTGTTGTATTTAAGCGTTATTTATTAAAAATTAACATCTTTTTTGGTTGAAATGTCTACTTTATTTTTTTTCAGAATTCGTATTTTTTGGAATAAAAATTTAATTAATTAGTTGAAAGTAAGACTATTGTGTTACAAATTAATCTTTTTGGTTAAAGATTCACAATTTTAACTGAAAATGTACATCTTTGGTTGAAAAATGAGCTATTTGGTTGAAAATTCGTTTTTTGTTTGGCTAAAAATTAATGTTCTTACGGAAAATTTAACTATTTCCAGTTAAAACGAACTATTTTGTTGAAAATTTATTGTTTATTTGTTTGAAAATTAATTTTTTTTACTAAAAATGTAACTATTCCCGTTGAATAGTCCATCATTTTAGTTACAATTGTATCTTTTTGTTTAAGCATTTTTTTCAACTTTTTTTTTTAATTCAACTATTCCGGTTGAAGATTCATAATTGAAAATTCATCATTTTGATTGAAAATGTAACTATTTTTTTTAGTATTTTTGTTTTACTGAAAATATTACTAACTATTCCAATTAAATATCGCATAATTTTAGTCGAAAGTTTATCTCTTTGGTTGATGATTAATTTTTTTAATTGAAAATTTAACTATTTAATGTAATTATTAAATTTAACTATTCAATTTAATTTAAGATTTCGTTTTTTTTTATAGAAATTAATCTTTTTGGTTGATAATTCAAATATTTTAGTTAAACATTCATTATTTTAGTGGGAAATTCATCCCTTTTGTTA
>JAUELO010444858.1:0-13814 GCA_032357855.1 Amphibolips quercusostensackenii | reverse complement strand
CAAGGTTTTACCTACAAATTTTCTTGAAGAATGTTAAGATTTGAGCTGGCAATTCCTTTACTAAATCTACTGAATCCTTCACTGTGCAATTTTTCAAAGTATTCTATTTTAAAACAACACTACTTAACCTGTGATATCTTGTACGGTTACCAAGATAATCTAAAAAAACTGAGAAAAATTATAACAAAAGTGGTTAACTCTAATAAAAATTGAGGTTCAGGCTATTACCGTTCGAAAGTTACATGTCAAAGAAGTTGTCTCTTTCTACGAAGTTGCCAATTTGACAGCTTACGCGTACTTGAAGCGAATCATTGTACTGCATCTTCAAAACATATATTCTTCATGTTGTTAGTTCTTGTTGAAAAATGATGATAAATTGCTGTTTGTGATCAAAAACTTTTCCTCTTGCATGCTCGACGATGTTGAGCATTTAATTTACCAGTCATTAGATTTAACAGTAGCCTGCTAAAGCATTCACACTCCACTTATCTTTGTACCTTTTTGCGATTGTAGCGATATCTTGATGAAATCTATTACTATGTTCATCACTAACTGCTCCCATATTTTCTGGAAACAAGTCCAAGTAAGAGCGCATTATGCAAATTTTCAGTGACATGTTCACCTTTATTTCCTGGAAGTTTTTGAACATTTTATCGATCAAGTTTTAGTAGTTTCTGGATTTCCTGTTTCTTAAAAAATTGTCTATAGCATCTTTTACTGACAACCATGTTTGTCTTTTATGTTCAGTCAAGATCTTTTTAGAATTGTAATAAAGCATCAGTTGTCGGATTTGTAGTCCATTAAAAACTTCCTTTTTAATTTTTGGGTCACTAAACTTAGGAAATTTCCTTCTCAAAAAAAGAATACCTGCTTCTCTGTTTCTATTGATCGCTTTGATGTAATTTTTTACGATCACAAGCTTTATATGTAATCCTGGTAGAAAGATCTTTTTGGGATCGACCAGTGGTTTCTGATAAACGCTTATCTTTCCAGGTTCTAACGTTTGTCGCGCTGGCCAAACTTTAACATTGTGATATTTGTCTCGTGCTCTGCTGTCCCAGTTGCATAAAAAGCAACAATGTTTTGTGCTACCAGATTGCAATCCGAGGAGAATTCCTATTGCTTTAAAATCACCACAAGTAAACCATTTATGTAGCTCGTAATCTATTTTGTCAAGTTAAAGTTTTATGACATCATAGCACTCTTTCATATTGGTGGCGTGAGCAACGGATATTGATGGATATTTGTTTCCGTTGTGCAAGAGAACAGCTTTTAAACTGTATTTGTTCGATTTAATAAATAAACGCCGATTCTCTGGTAATATTCATGACCAATGGCCTTCATAAGTACATCTACATCGTTGCAATAGATAAGACTATCTTAGCTAGAAAAAAATGGAGTTTAATCTTTCTCTTTATTTCAATAATGAGAGATATTCACATCTTTTTCAAGCAAATTTTTTTTCTTGAGTCTAACGCCCAAGATTTCAGCCTTACTTTTAGATAAATTTACATCTCTTATCAAATCATTTAATTCGTTTTGATCGAATAATTTTGGCAAGTTCCTGGTCGGCTCATGTTCCAAAGTTGGATGTTTATCAGAATAATTGATTTTTTTTATTTGCGTTTTGTGGAATTACCCGGGAGATACTCTTTACGGTCAGACGCAGCTTTTGTCACGGAAGGAACATTAAGGTGAATTATTGAGTTTCTGCAACTCGATGAGTAGCCACTAACATTTGTCGAACAGAAATAACAATTATCGATATGGTTCAGAGGTTCTCTTCAAGAAGTAGGGAAAGAAAAAGTGAAGTTATGATTAAAATTTTCTCGATATACTGACCTTAATGAAATGGCACAAGTCGAGGAGCAACTGTCTGGTATCTAATTTTTTTCTCCATTTTCGGCCTCAATCTGAAAAAAAAATCTCGTAACTTTCTCGCATTGCAGGAGAAATTTTTCGTCTCTGTTTTTGTGGGACAAAAACAGCGCAAACGTAGCAGAAGCTTTTAAGATAATTTTTGCAACTACGTTCTATTTTGCAATTGTTGCAGAATGAGTGTTGAAAGACAGCTCACAATCAGCGATTATGAATTGGGGTTCAATAGGAATTAGTTCTAGTCCTAGAGTATAGGTAGCATACATGTGACTTCGCAGAGGTCTAGCATAAAATGAAAGCAGCACGGAGCACGATACGCAGGAGAGCGCAGAGCTGTTGCATGTGAGATAGTAGAGGGGAGTAGCGCATGCGCTATGTACACTTTTCTTCGACCGATCATTTTTATCATGTGTACAGCGCCCGTGTGACGCCTGCTTCATAAAAACCTGCTCAAATAGCTAAAGAATGGAATACTGTTAACACTAAGAAAATGATAAACTTCGTAAATGATGTGAACTTTGCAAATATTGAAGATTGTGGAACAATGAAATGCTAGATACAGTGCAATGATTTGCTTCAAGTTCGTGTAAGCCGTCAAATTGTCAACTCCGTAGAAATAATTGATGTAGTATAAAATTTTTTTTTCTATTAAGATCAATAGTAAATATTATTGTCACTGAAGTATAAAATGTTCCTGCAAACGTTTATGTAAGAAATGTATGGTTTAATTAAAAAACCTGCTCACAAACTGTATTAAAAAGGACATTGCAATCTAACAAATTTTATTTAATAATTGTGAGGAATAATGAAACAAAAAAATTCTTCTCAACAACAATCGGGGAAAAACGTTTTTCAGAACTTGTACAAAATTAATGTTTTTTGAAAACCGTTTCCTTGCGTGAGTCATTTAAACTGTAAAAATTTCAAGATATTTTTAAAATTTTTTTTATCGCTATTGTCCAAAATTTGTCACAAATGTTTTCTCAGTTTTAAGAAAAAAACTTTTATTTTTCCATGACATGAGAAAAACTGTCCTAAATAAAAATTTAATTGTTTATTTCCATTATGTTTTGTTAATGATACGCGCCTCTTTCATTTTTAAAATAATGATTAGGCCAGTTTGTGTAAATGAATAATATTTTTGAGAGGTTCAACAGTTTGCTTTAGACTTGTTTATAACCTCAGTGAATTTTTACATCACAACGCGGAAGCTAGACAAAGTATGATTTTTGAAAAAAAAATAATAAATATAAACTTGCATAATAAAAAAAAAACACCGGTTTTATATCCTGGCGAACAATTTATTTTATTCACGGAAAATGTTGTATCTTAATAAATCTTTGTAACAATATAACGTGAATTTAAAATTTAAAATTTTGGTTTCACAACAACTCTAAGATTTAATTTAAGATTTACTAAACATTTTTCCTTTAAATCGAGAAAAAGGTAATACTTTGCACCTAATTGAAATTCTACTATTTTTAAAAAAATATATTTTTCAAAGCTTATTTATTACTGGAAATTCAACAATTTGATTTTTTTTTAATATATACTTTTTTTAGATGAAACATAAACTACTAGGTTAAAAGTTTATACTCTTTGTTAAAGATTTATTCCTCTTGTTAAAAATTTTTTATTTTATTGGAAAAATGTTCAACTGAAAATTAAAATATTTTATTTTTATTAAAAATAGGTTACCTTAGTTAAAAATGTATCTATATTTTTAAAATTTTATTTGGTAGAAAACTTATCTTCTTATTTAAAAATTTATCATATTAGTTTAAAATTAATGTCTTTGGTTTAAAAATTAATTATATTGTTGAAATTTTTCAAAATATACTTTTCGTTAAGAATTTATTTCCTTTTAATATAACTATTACCCTAAAATTATTACATTTTAATTTAAAATTCAACTATTTTTTGGAAAGTTTATAGATTTTGTTTAGAGTTTGTATTTCTCAGTAAAATATTATTTTTGTCGATTTAATTATTTTTACTAAGCATTTAACCATTCGTTTAAAAATTTATGTACTTCATTGTGAATAAAACAATTCAGTTAAAATTCGCTTTTTGGAGATAAAAAACTAGTTTCTTTAATTAAAGATTTAAGAATTATTTTGTTTTTAATATTTAATTATTTGTCTTTAAAATTATATTTATTTAATTTTTTTTATTTCTTTTATTGATTATATTTATTTTAATAAAATAAAATAAAATTGTAGAATTTCCTGCGAAGTAGATTAATTTTTACACAAATAGTTAAAGGTTTGAATTAAAAAAAATGAATTTTTGACCAAGAAGAATGATTTTTAACCGGAAAGACGAATTTCTATCAAAAAACATGTATTATCAACTAAATAAGCTTTATTTATAACGAAGACTAGGATAGTGTAAATTTCGGTTAAAAATTATATTTTGAAACAAAAATCTATTATTTTTTGCAAAATAGTGAAATTTCAAGCAAAGGAAATGAACTGTTAAGTAAAATGAAGAATCTTCAACCAAAAAAATTATTTTTTGTCAAAACTATTGATTTTTTTACAAAGTAAATTAATTTAGAACCAAAAAAATTAATTTTTAACGACATATGTAAAGCAGATAAAAAAAAATTTTATATCAAAAAGAAAACGGTTAAAGTCAACCAAAAAGAAAGAATTTAAAAAAAATCCAAGAAGACTAATATTTAACAAATGAGTTAAAATTTCAACCTAAAAACGATGCTTCTTAACGAAACTTATTTAATTTTTAATTTGGTAAATTTTTATAAAGAAAAGGCAAAGGTTTGAGCAAAAAAATGAATTTTTCACCCAAAAGAATGATTTTCTACCGAAAAATACGAACATTAAACACAATGCATTAATTTTAAAAAAATTATTAAAAATTTGAACTGTGTAGAAAAAATATATTTTTACCTAACTATTCGAATTCTTAAATAAAAAATATAAATTAATAAACGTCAGATATAATAGTTATATTTTTAGTTGACAAAATTGAATTTTAACAAAGAATTTACCAATTTTTAAGATAATAGTTCATTTTTTTACTAAAAACATTAGATTTCTGGATTTAAAAAAATTATCATTGGAATGAATTTGTTTTTAACTAAAAAAAACTTTTTCATGGAAAATTAAATAGTTCATCTTCTAGCCAAACCATTTTTCACTTAAATCAAAAATTTTCAACCAGATAAATGAATTTTTACTAAAGTAGTTCAACTTTCAACCAAGTGCTTAAATTTTAATTTAACAAAGTTCAATTTCGAAATAAAAATAGAATAGTATTTTCCTTAGTTAAAATAATTAATTTAAAAAAAAAAAATGAATTATCAAGCCTATGATTAAATTTCCAGATAAAGAAATGAATTTTTTACTAAAAAGCCTGAATTTTTTACACAAAAAAAAAGAATTTTAAGAAAAAAAGTTTGTCAACATTTTTTAGTTTTCTCAAGGGAAGATTAATTTTTTGCTAAATATTTAAATTTTAAGCGGCAAAGATGAATTTTTCACCGTGAAAGACGAATTCTAAATAAATACACAAATTTCAAAATAAAAAAGATCAATTTCCAAGCAGAAATAAAATTGTTGAATTTTCATTATGAAAATAAATTTACAACAAAAAAAGGTTTTTAATAAAGTAGTAAAATTTAAAAACAATTATAAATTTTTAGCTCAAATGAAAAATCTCTAAACAAAAGTATTATTTTTTAATAAAACTGTTAATTTTGATACAAAGTAGATTATTTTTTAACCAAAAAAAAATAAATTTACAACGAAAAATGTAAAAGCTGATCAGCGAAAAAAGATTTTAATTTTAAATAAAAAAAAATAATTTTTTAGTCAAAAAAAAGAATTTTCAACAGAAAATTCATTTGAAATTTTAACCAAGTAGATCAATGCTGAATTTGAAAAATTAATTTTTAAGTATTTTAATTAGTATTTTCAATACTATGTTTATAATATTTTTTATTGAAGTATTTTGAATTAGTTTTTGAATAAGATTCGCATTAAAAAAAAAATTTTTATCTGAAAAAAATGAATTTTAAACAAAATTTTTTTATTTTCAACAATGTACATTAATTTTCAAAATAATAGTCAAATGTAAACTTTAAACAAAATATATTGTCTTCCAAACAAGTAGCTATTTCAAATTAAAATTTAAAATTTGATGATTTCCAGATAGAGGAACGAAATTTTTACTAAAATTTCTGAATTTTCTACACAAAAAAACTAATTTTCAAAAATAAAGTTTGTCAACATTTTTTAGTTTTCTTGAAGGAAGCTGAATTTCTTACAAAATATTTAAATTTTAGGCAGCAAAGATGAGTTTTCTACCGTAAAAGACGAATTTCAAACAAAAACTCGAATTTAAAAATAAAAAGATTAATTGCTAACCAGAAATAAAATAGTTGAATTTTCATTGTGAAAATAAATTTACAACAGAAGAACTTTCTTATCATAAAAGTAAAAAAAAATGAATTTTCAGCTAAAATGAAAAATCTTCAACTAAAAATATAATTTTCTAACAAAACTGTTGATTTTGATACATATTAGATTATGTTTTAAACAAAAAAATAAATTTACAACGAGAAAAGCAAAAGCTGATCAGCAAAAACAAATTTTAATTTTGAAAAAAAAAATTGCTGAAAAAAACGAATTTTTAACCAAAAATTTTAGCTAAGTAGATCAATGCTCAATTTGAAAAATTAATTTTAGAGTATTTTAATTAAAATTTTTAATATTATTTTAATAATATTTTTTAATTAAGTATTTTTAATTAGTTTTTGAGTAAAATTCCACTACAATAACTAATTTTTATCTAAAAAAAATGAATTTTTTACAAAATTGTTTTATTTTCAATAATTTACATTAATTTTCAAATAAATAGTCGAATGTGAACTCTAAACAAAATATATTATCTTTCAAACAAGTAGCTAATTTTAATTTCAAATTTCAAATTTAATAATTTTCAAATAGAGGAATGAAATTTTTACTGAAATGCCTGAATTTTCTACACAAAAAAAAAGTTTTCAAAAAAAAAAAAGTTTCTCAACATTTTTTGGTTTTCTTAAGGGGAGATTCATTTCTTACCAAATATTTAAATTTCAAACGGAAAATATAAATTTTCTATCGTGAAAGACGAATTTGAAATAAATACACGAATTTCAAAATAAGAAAGATCAATTGCTAGCATGCAATAAAATAGTTGAATTTTCATTATAAAAATAAATTTACAATTGAAGAACTTTTTTAATAAGTTAGTAAAATTAAGAAAAAAAAAATGAATTTTCCGCTGAAATAAAAAATCTTCAACCAAAAATATTATTTTCGAACAAAACTGTTGATTTTGATACAAAGTAGATTATTTTTGAACCAAATTAAATAAATTTACAACGAAAAATGTAGAGTTGATCAGCAAAAACAAATTTTAATTTTTAAGAAAAAAAAATTCTCACGGAAAAAAATAAATTTTTAACAGAAAATTTTAACCAAGTAGTTTAATGCTTGATTAAAAAAAATTAATTTCTAAGTATTTTAATTATTATTTTTGAAAATATTTTAATAATATTTTTAAATTAAGTATTTTCGATTAGATTTCAAGTTAAATTCCACTAAAACAAAACTAATTTCTTATTTAAAAAAAATGAAGTTTAAACAGAAATTGTTTTATTTTTAACAATGTACATTAATTTTTAAATAAATACTCGAATGTGAACTTTAAACAAAATATATTATCTTTCAAACAAGTAGCTAATTTTAAATTCAAATTTAAAATTTAATAATTTCCCGAGAAAGGAATGAAAATTTTACTAAAATGCCTGAATTTTCTACACAAAAAAAAAACGAATTAAAAAAAAAAGTTTATCAAAATTTTTTAGTTTTTTCAAGGGAAGATTAATTTCTTACCAAATATTTGAATTTTAAGCGGCAAAGATTAATTTTCTACCGTAAAAGACGAATTTTAAACAAATACACGAAGTTTAAAATACAAAGATCAATTGCTAACCAGAAATAAAATAGTTGAATTTTAATATAAAAATAAATTTACAGAAAAAAAACTTTTTAACAAAGTAGTGAAATTGAAAAAATATATAAATTTTTAGCCGAAATGAAAAATATCAAACCAAAAATATTATTTTCTAACAAAACAGCTAATTTTGATACAAAGTAGATTAATTTTTAACCAAAAGAAATAAATTTATAACAAAAAATGTGAAAGCTGATCAGCAAAAACAAATTTTAATTTTAAATGAATAAAATTATTTTTTAGTCAAACAAAAAAAAATGTCAACAAGGAATATAAAAAATTTTAACCAAGTAGATCAATGCTTAATTTAAAAAATTAATTTACAAGTATTTTAATTAGTATTTTTTAAACTATTTCAATAATTTTTTAAAATTAGGTATTTTCAGTTAGTTTTTGAATAATTTTTCTATAAAAGAAAAAGTTATGTTTTATCTAAAAAAATAAAATTTAAACCAATTTTTTTAATTTTCAAGAATGTACATTAATTTTCAAATAAATAGTCGAATGTAAATTTTTAACAAAATATATTATCTTCCAAACAAGAAGTTGAAGTTTAACTCAAAATTTAATAATTTCAGCTCTATAGTTATATTTTTCAATAAAAAAGATCAATTTTCATTTCAAAGTATAACAGATAAAATTTTAGTTAAAAAAAATTACTTTAAAAAGAGTGTTCAACAAAATAGTTTAATTTCAAACCAAGAAAATTAATATCCAACTACAAAGATAAATTTTTAAACGAGAAGATTAGTTTTCTACAAAAAGAAAATTTGTTAACAAAATTCATTAGTTTTTCAATACGAAAAAAATTGTATCTATATTAAAAAAATTTTCAAACAGACAAATATATTTTTAACTAAATATGTTAATAAATTTTCAAAAAGAAAAAAATATTTTTTAACAAAATAGTAAATTTTGAAAAAAATAAATAAATTTTCAACTAAAATAAAGAATCTTTAACCAACGAAATCATTTTCTAGAAAACTGTGTTAATTTTTTCTGTCATGGAATAATAAAATTCTTTCTTAAAATTAAAAAACCATTTGTGCGAAATTTCTGACAATAGCAATACATAATATTCAAAAACTATCTAAAAGTCTATTATTTTCTACAATTTTCAAGAACAAAAATTTATTTTGCTTTTTCATAGAAAAAGCTTTGTAATGATAATATTCTCAAGAATTTGCAAATTTATTTAATCAAACCTTTCTCAATATGAAAATGTCTAACACAACGTTCCAAGCAATTTTCCGGATTTTGAAAAATATAGCAAAATCTTTTTTTACTTAGATAAAATTATTTAAAAATTATTTTAATAATTTCAGAATTTTCAGTAAAATTTTGCACAAAATTTGTTAAATTTATAAATTTTGAAATTTTTTTTACTTTCCACATGGATTTAGAGAGTGCGCGGTTATCACCTTATCAGTAGCAAATAATCGTAGCACGTTCTACATGCACCAGACATTCTTTTCACTTGAAATCTTTTGTGGCGTCTCTTAATCAGGTTAGGTAAATTTTTATGACCCCGATATCTGCCTGATGAAGCACAGTATTTTTTATTATAAATAGCAGTGATTTTTTTTTGACAAATTATCAGTCACGTTTACGAAATCCTACTATTCCAAAATGAAGATTGTTGTTGTAACTATAATCCTTATCGTTGCAGTTTTCCTGATTAATTATGTTGGTAGGTGCTTCAATATTTATAAAATTATACATAATATAAAAATATAACAGGTTTTCAAAATGTGAAATTTATTTACAGTATAATTATTTATTTTTCTGCAAAAAAAAAATATACGCCTTTTGCGATCATTCGGAATTAGAAGCCTGTGAGAAAGATTCAAAATTGTTAAAGATGTTACAATTTTAACTTAGAGTTTATTTTCGAAATTTTTTTAGTTTTTTATTCAAAAATTTGTAGATTTGTACAAACTTAAAAGTAGTACTAGACTATTATACAAATTATAGCCAATATATAATTACAAAGTTCACAACATAAAAAACACTTAACTATAATTTTCATTAAAACATTCATATAATATTACCTCATATTTATTTTTTCATTTCAACTTGCATTTCTGAGATTTTAATTTATTAATAAACTATAATTAAGTTTATACCATTTTAAAAATTTGACATTCAAATATTATTTTCATTAAAACATTCAAATAATTTTTGCATTATATATTTCGTTTTTATTTGAATTTGCATTTCTATAAATTAAATTTATTTATTATATGTTACTTATTTAAATATTAGTAAACTTCAATCATTGTGTAATTTAATTTTAAACTTTAATCTTTATGTATTTTCATATTGTTAACAAAATTAATCAGCTATTAATCATTTGATCAGTTCACAACATAAAAAGCAATATACATTTACAAAATAAGAAGCATTAAACTATTATTTTCATAAAAACATTAAAAGCATTTTTACTTAATATTTTTTTTAATTAAACTTTTAATCCATAACAATTTTATTTATTCATAACCTTTTAAATTAATTTTAGAAAATGTAAGTTTTGAGAAAATTATTTTCAATTGAAATAATCAGTTCACAACATAAAAAGCATTTTGCATTTACAAAATAAGAAGCATTATGCGTTTACAAAATAAGAAGCATCAAACTATAATTTTCATCAAAACATTTTAAGCATTTTTACTTAATATTTTTTTAATTAAACTTTTAATTAATAAAAATTTTATTTATTCATAACCTTTTAAATTAATTTTAGAAAATGTAAGTTTTAAGAAAATCATTTTAAATTGAATTAATCAGTTCACAACATAAAAAGCATTAAGTAGTTATTTTTATTCAAACAGTGAAATAATTTGTATACTATATATTTTTTTTAGTTTGAAATTATATTTCAAAACATTCCATTTACAAATGATTTTTGAAAGTAATTTTTAAAAATTACAATATATGTACATATGATTCAAAAAAATTAAATTAACACACTTATTTAACAACATCAAAAACATTTAAGTAAATTATAAAATTATGAAAGAAGAAATTAAAATAATAACTCAACTTTAATCATAAAAATAATACCGAATATTTAGTTATATAATCGCAAAGTTAATAATAAATTTATTTACTCAATTTGAAAACAGTTTGCAACATGAAAAGCATCAAACTATTATTTTTATTGAAACTTCCAAATAATTTGTACTTTATATATATATTTTTTCTAAATTTAACTTTCATGAACGAATTTTTTATTTATTAATAAGCCTTTTGAAATATTTATAACAAATTTAAGTCTTATCGCGTTAAAAAAAAAGTGTGACATCCAAACACACACACACACACACACACGTACACACACCCAGAAAATTGCTCAGAACATTTTATTAGACATTTTTTGATTGAAAAACGTTTGATTCAATAAATTTAAATCTGTTTAAAAAGGTTACCAATATAAAGCTTTCTTTACGAGGAAGCAAAAATTATATATTTGTAAGGAATGAAAAAATCTAAAAAAATATTCGAAATAAAAAGAAAACTTTTATTATAAAAATCGTAGCCTTATTCAATTATAAAACCTTTAAATAAATAATCAATTCATGCTACTGAATTAGGAAAAATAAAAATTTAATTTTTACATAATTTAATATTGTAAACAAAATTAATCAGCCAATAATAAATTTCGTCAGTTTACGACATAAAAATTCTGCAACAAATACTTTTATTGAAACATTAATATAATTTTTACTCTATTTTTTTTAACTTGAAATTTCATTTTCGAAAATTAAAATCATTAACAATCTTTTATTTCAATTTTTGAAAAAACTAGAGCACATGTACATATAATTCTGAAAATCATTTCAGATACTTATTTTATGAAGTTACAAACATTTAAAAAATTGATATTATTGTAATAGAGTTATTTTAAATAAGAAACCAAAGGTTTTTTTTACAAAAATAATAGCCAGTATTCAATCACGTAATTTAAAAAAAAAATTATCCTTTGTGTTATTTAATATTCTGAGAAAATTAATGACCTGATAATCAATTGATCAATTCAAAAAATAAAAAGCATTCAACAATTTTTTTTATTGAAAGATTCAAATAATTTTTACTTTAAATTTTTTAAAAAAATTTGAAATAATAATTAAATTTAAAAATAATTTTATAAACAATTACAATATATGTATATAGTTCTGAAATTATAATTTAGATATCTTACAACATCACAAAAATTTACAGAAATTATATAATCGGGATGAGGGTGTTGTATACATAAATAATCTTTTATTATAAAAAATATAGCCCAGTTGAATTTTTACCTAAAAAAGATGAACATTCTAGCAAAAATAAAATCGATACAATATTATTAAATAATTAATTTTTAGCTACAATGAAGACTTTTAATCAGAAATAGTTGAATTTTAAGTTAGAAAATAAATTTTCAATAAAAAAACTATTCTATGTTTAAAATATTGAAATTTGAAACAAAAGAGATTCTTATTGTAATTTTAATTGTTAACTAAAAAGGTCCATTTTTTAATATTTTAACAAAATAATTTAAACAAGTATTTGAATTTTGAACTAATAAATAACCATTTAACCTAAGTAGTCGAAATTTCAAATAAAAGAAATTTAATTTAAATCTAAAATATAAAACCTAAATTTGTAGTTAAATAATTAATTTTTAAGGAAAGAAGGAAGAATTTCACACAATATAGGTAAATTTTCAACTGAAAAAATTAGATTTCTTTGAAAAGACAGGTTGTTAACAAACTACATTTATTTGAATCAATTTAAATTTGTGAAAAAGAATATTTAATTACAATAATTATTATTATTAATAATATAATAATTATGATTATATCATAATATATATAAAATTTGAAGTAATTATATATTTATATATAAATAATAATAATGATTAATAGTGATGAATTGTAAAATTAATTTTTAACTAAAAAAATGTCAAGTTTTTAACGAAAATTAAATAGGTTAAATTTTCAGTTGAGAAAATTAATTTTTATCAAAAAGAACAAATTTTGAAACCTATGATTAAATTTTTTCAAAAATATTTAATTTTACTACTCAAAAAGACGAATTTTTAACCAAAAAAAAAGTTTCTAAAGTATTTATTTTTTCCAAAAAGTAGAAATATTTCTCATCGAATACTTGAATTTTTAACGTCAAGGATTAATTTTGTAGCAAACAGGACGAATTTTCAACATAATATAATTATTTTTAACGAAAAGATGAATTGTTAACTGAAGGTCAAACAGTTTCACTTTAAGCTAAAAAATAAAATTTTAACAAAAAAACTATTTTTAAAAAAATAGTGAAATTTAAAACACCTTTCCAAAACTGTTTTTTCTTTTCTCTGAATCTAAATTCGTAAGTCCACAGTTTAATTTTCAAAACGAAAATAGGAAAACATAAAAAAGGACTATTTATTATTTGAAAATTAAATAATCAAACATTTTTATCTAGTAAATTTTTTAAATATTTAAAGTTTTATAAAATAATTATTCAAAATTAAAATAACAATAATTGAAAGCATATATTAAAAAGAAAAAATGTTGTTTGAAAATGTGCATAGTTTGGAGAAATAATTCGACAAATGTTCCTATCCTGCAAAGTTTATTAAATTATTATTATTTTATTTATTAATAATAATATATTAATTTAATATTTAATTATTATTAAATAAAGTTAAATAAATAAAAAAATAATAAAAAAATAAAGTATTAATATTAATTATTAATAAAATATTATTATTATTATTATTATTATTATTATTATTAAAAATGTTATTAGGTTCGGAGAAACTTCAGGGAGGAGTTTTTTTTTCGAGGTGCACGTGTTTTTGATTTTTTTTTTAAATTTTTGCTTTCTCATAGAGGAAGCTTTGTAATTTTTAAAAAATTAATAATTTA
>JAUELO010444830.1:0-13817 GCA_032357855.1 Amphibolips quercusostensackenii | reverse complement strand
AGAATCATATATAAACTAAAAATATTATGCATTTGATCTATTTTGATTAGGGCTCAAGAGAAAAAGACCTTGAAAATAATAAATGCACGCAAGAAGCATACGTCTATGAGTACTATGAGCGTGGACGGTAGAGAAAGGTTTTTTGCTTGTTGCATTTAAGTTTGTTACATTTTACTGTACTAAGTCCTTCCCTTGCCCTTTACCATAATATTTTCCTTTATCATTTTACTCAATACTGATGGTATAAAAACGCTGTAAGCCCCTTTCCAGCTCGCGGAAATAGATGTATCTCTATTTTTCTCGGAAACTATCACTTTTAGAAAAAAAATTTCTGCCAAGAAATGTGTATTTTATAGGTGTACAACTTTTTGTTTAAAACATTTTTTTCAGATTTTGCTTGTTACCTGAGATAAACGCAAAAACAGTGATTTTTTATAGTTTTTTATGGTTTCACTATGAAAATCAAGTTTCTGCAAATACAAATTTTGTTCACATTTTTTTAAATTTTGCATATTGCCTGAGATAAACGTAAAAAACATAATCTTTTATGATTTTTTCATGGTTTCACCATTAGATCGAATTTCCGCCAAATTATCCTGATAATATAAAGACTTTGCAAAGCCTTTTTCAGCTAACCCTGGTCTCAAAAGAGTGGTCGGTCACGTTTCAAACCCCTTTTCCAACTTGCCCTTAAAAAAAAAACACGTGCCGACGAATGATAACAGAAGTGGCTGGAAATCGAAGTGTCCCTAATTCTCTCGGAAACTATCACTTTTTAACAAAAAATTCTAAAAACAAAAAATCGGTATTTGTTGCAATTTATAACTTTTGTCTAAAAATTTTTTGAAATTATGCATATTACCTGAAATAAACGCAGAGAAGCATGATTTTTATGGGTTTTTAATGGTTTTTTTATAGTTTCAACATGAAAATCAAATTTCTAAAAATTTATACTGATGGTATAACGACGCCGTGAACCCTTTTTCAGCTCGCCTTGGTCACAAAGGAGTGATCGGTCACGTATCGAACCCCTTTTTTAACTCGACCTCAAAAAAAAACCTGCCAACGACTGATCACAGAAGTAGCCGGAAATCTATGTATCTCTAATTTTCTCGGAAACTATTACTCGAAAAAAAAACTCTTTGAGCAAAAAATGGGTTTTTTAATGCGGTCTGCAACTTTTGTTTCCTTTTTTTTTTAATTTTGTATATTGCCTGAGATAAGCTTAAAAAATCATGATTTTTTATGGGTTTTTCATGGTTTCACCATGAAGATCAAATTTTCGCCAATTTATCCTGATAATACAAAGATCCTGTAAAACCTTTTTTTAGCTCGCTCTGATCACAAAAGAGTGATCGGTAACGTCTGGAACCCCTTTTCCAAATTGCCCTTAAAAAAAAAAACGTGCCAATGACTCACAGAAGTAGCCGGAAATATATGTGTCCCTAGATCTCTCGGAAACTATCACTTTTGTGAAAAAAGTTCTAAGAGCGAAAAATCGGCATTCATTGCAATTTATAACTTAGGTCTGAAATATTTTTTTAAGTTTTGCATATTACCTAAAATAAACGAAGAAAAGCATGATTTTCATGGTTTTTAATGGTTTTTATATGGTTTTACCATGAAAATTAAATTTCTGAAAATATATACCGATGGTGTAACGACGCTGTAAACCCTTTTTCAGCTCGCCCGGGTCACAAAAAAGTGATCTGTCACGTCTCGAACCCCTTTTTCCAACTTGCCCTTTGAAAAAACACGTGTCAACGACTGATCAGAGAAGTAGCCGGAAATCTGTGTCCCTAATTCTCTCAGAAACTATCACATTTTAAGAAGAAATTCTAAGAACAAAAAATCAGTATTCATTGCAATCCATAACTTTTGAACAAAATTTTTTTTTTAAATTTTGCATATTAAGTGAAATGAACGCAGAAAAGCATGATTTTCATGGGTTTTTAATGTTTTTTTTATAGTTTAACCATAGAAATCAAATTTCTGACAATTTATACCCATTGTATAACGACGCTGTAAACACTTTTTCAGCTCGCCCTGGCCACAAATGAGTGATCGGTCACGTCTCGAATCCCTTTTCCAACTCGCCCTTAAAAAAAAACCTGCCAACGACTGATCACAGAAGTAGCCGGAAACCTATGTATCTCTAATTTTCTCAGAAACTATCACTCGTAGAAAAAAACTCTTTGAACAAAAAAATGTGTTGTCTAATGCGGTTTACAATTTTTTTTTTTTTTTTTTTAATTTTGCATATTCCTTGAGATAAACGTAAAAAACCATAATTTTTAATGGTTTTTTCATGGTTTCACCATGAAGATCATATTTCCGCCAATTTATCCTGATAACGTAAAGATGCTGTAAGCCCTTTTTCAGCTCGCCCTGCTAAAAAAAAAGTGATCGGTCACGTCTCGAACCCCTTTTTTGACTTTTCCTTTAAAAAAAAAACACGTTCCAACGACTGATCACAAAAGCAGCCAGAAATCTATATACATCTAATTTTCTCGGAAACTATCACTAAAAAAAAAAAAATCTATCAACAAAACATGTGCATTTTATTGCAATCTATAACTTTCGTCTGAAATATTTTTTTAAATTTTGCATGTTACCTAAAATAAACGCAAAAATCCATGATTTTTTATGATTTTTTAATGGTTTTCTATGGTTTCACCATGAAAATCAAAATTCTGACAATTTATGGTGATGTTGTGAAGACACTGTCAACCTATTTTCAGATCGCCCTGGCCACAAAACTGTGAACGGTCACGTCTCGATCTTCTTTGCCAACTTGCCCTTAAAAAAAACACGTGCCAACGACTGATCACAGAAGTAGCCGGAAACCTATGTATCTCTAATTTTCTCGCAAAGTATTACTTTTTTTACAAAAATTTTCATAACAAAAGATGTGTACTTTATTGCATTCTACAACTTTTGTCTGAAAATTTTTTTAAATTTTGCATATTGCCTAAGATAAACGCTAAGAACCATGATTTTTTATGGTTTTTTATGGTTTCACCATGAAAATGAAATTTTCGCAAATTTCCACCATCATATTCGTAATCAGCGCATCAAAATACACTAATATACAAATTTTAAAGAAAATCGGTGGTTTCACCTTTTTGGAAGTTAATTAAAAATTCTTCTTATTGGCAGAATTTTATTGTTTTTATTTGTAAATTCATGTAATTGACTATTTTGTTGAAAATTTGATTTTGTTTGTTTGTTAATTAATTTTTCCAACTAAAAACTAAACTGTTACATTTTTGCTTCAAAATTAATCTTTCTAGTTTAAAATTTATTTTCTTCTTTGAAAATTGTACTATTTTGTTAAAAATTTAACTCTTCTGCTAAGAATTTAACTATTCCATTTTTAGTTACATTTTTTTTACTTGAAAATTCATTTTTGTATAGCTAAAAATTCAACAACGTGTTTGAAAATCCATCTTTTTTTGGTAGAAAATTATTCTTCTTGTTTAAAAATTCGTTTTTTTTTCATTATCGTAAAAATTTCATTTTTTAAACTTATTAACAAGATAAAGTTTTGTCTCATGCAATTAGTACTATTATTTGGCCTTAGGCGTGCAGACATCTTGGATTTACCCCACTCAACCTGAAATATTGAATTACCCAGGTCAAACTACCAATACAACCTATCTCTCAGAATTTCTGTTGCATTACTTGTAACAAAACTTACAAAAAATCTGAACACTCGCGAAACCCAGTAAAGTGGCTTTCTTGGAAATTAATAAGCAAGCATAACATGAGATAGCACCTTTACCAATCAAAAAAGTTACTCTTTTCAGTTCCTCAGAATTTCTGTTATTTATTTTGTAATAAAAGTACCAGAAAAACTGAAAACTCGACAAACCCAGCAAAAAATTTATTTTTTGATAATTTTTTAGCAATATTTAAATATCACAACCCCTGTTCTAGCAGCAAAAGTGACTCCTATTGATTCCTATCAAAATTGATGTTACATACTTTGTAAAAAGACTAACAAAAAATTCAGCACTTGCGCAGTCCAGGAACACTTTCTGTTTTAAAAATTTGTTACCAAGATTAGAAAAATAAAACACCGTTTCTAGAAGCAAAGTTACACTTTTTGATTTTGAGCAGAGTTTCTGTTACTTAACTTGTAACAAAACTATCGAAAACATAAACATTTGCAAAATCCAGAAACTTGCCTTCTGTGAAACTTTCAAGTAAGCCTAAAATAATTGAACACCTTAACTATAAAAAATGTGTCTGTTTTATATTCCTCTTCGTAATTCTGTTACATGACTTGTAACAAAAGTGACAAAAAATGTCAGGGTTATGATTACAAATTTGGCGAAAAATCATATTTTTAATAGATAGTTTCCTGCAGAATGATTTGAAATAATTAACATAGGGTCTATTTAATATAGATTTAGCACTTGGTGATTCATAAAAATAATATTCGAAATCTCTGAATAATATCAATTCCAACAATATGTCATTTGACTTGAAAACTAGAAAATTAAAAAATAATTGTTCAAGGGTATGTGAAATCTTATGAAAAATTTTACAGCATATTTAACTCAAACCCACTGCAGTATCATCAATGTATTGGTGCAATATTTTACTCAACTTGGGAAATCCCGAAAGCTACAATCTAGACAGATTTAAAAACTTATTAACTAACATTATAAATTTGGTTTATTTATCAAAAATCGCATTTCTTAAAATTATTTTTGAATTGAAATACAAGAACGAGGTTTAAAATAACTTGTAGAAGGCAATTCTTCAGCGCTTTTGGATTTATTTTTGTTAAAAAATTAGGCATTTAGTTCCAAAAAGATTCATGTAACCTAATTTTTTAATCCTTTTTTTTAACATTTACGGTAACGCAAATAGCAAAAAATAGTAGATTTTGTCTTTTTTATATTTAACTTAAATCAATTGCAGTAGGTTTAATTTTATTAGTACAATAATTTCCTTTCTTTAGAGTTCAAAATATTTTAAGGGATTTTCAGAGATTTCGAAAGGCTCCGTGATTTCAAATATTTGAAGGAATATCTAAAGAATTTAAGAAATTTCAAAAGAGGAAAAAAATCCATTTTCAGCAAAAAATACATAGTTAAATTTTCAGTTAAAGAATATCATTTTCAACAAAAAAAACTATTTTTCAACGAAAGAATTGAATTTTCAACCAAAAAAAATGAATCTTGAACCAAAAAAATGAATAAAAAAAAAGTAGTTTGACTTTTCACCGTGTAGTTAAATTTTTACCTAGACACATGAATTCGCAACTAAAAAAAATTTAGAATTAAAATGGAATGTATTAAGCACAATAGGTGAATTTTCAACCAAAGAGACAAATCATTCACCAAATAAATTAATAAATTAATTTTCAACCAAATAGTTGAAATTTGAACTTAACCAGTTGAATACAATCTTCAGATAAATAATATAAATTCTTAACGAAAAATATAATAGTAGAATTTTCAACCAAAAATAATATCTCAACAAATAATGATCATTTAAAAAATACTACTTCTTAATAAAATACATAATTTTTTAAGAAAATTCATTAATAATCCACCAAATAGTTAAATTTGAACCTAAAATTAAGTTTTTAACAAAATATATAGTTGAGTTTTCAACCGTAGAGATAAATCATTCATCAGAGAATTGAATTTTTAACCTGATAGTTAAATTTTTAACTAAAAAAAAAAATTAATCCTAAATCATTTATAAAATTTTAACAAAGTAATTTAAAATTTAGCGAAGTAGATGAATTTTCAAAATTGTTCAATTTTGAACACATTACTATCAATTATCCACACAAGAAATCATTTTTAACAAAGTTGTTAAAATTTAAACCAAGTAGCTTACTTTTCCACCAAAAAGATAAGACTTTCTTCTACAAGACGAATTTTTAAGAAAATTTTTGAATCCCAGCCCAAATTAAATAATTTTCGACCACACAGTTGCTTTTTTTCAACAAAAATATTAAGTTTCTCCTACAAGAGATAAATTTAAACAAAAGTTTTATATTTTCAACCAATAATGAATTCTGATCTAAGAAGGATAAAAAATTCCAACCAAATTGTTTAATTTTTTAACTAAAAAGACAAATTTTCTAAAAAATAGTTAAATTTTCGACTCAAGCATTTCAATTTTCATAAAAAAATTCGCTTTTAAATAAGTATTTAAATTTATACCATAACAGTTGAATTTTCAACCAAAAATTTAACGTTCAACCTGAAAGGATAATTCTCTATAACGAAAAAAATTTTTTTCAACAAAGTAATTCAACTTTCAGCTATTTTTGGCTATTTGCATTATCATAAATGTTTGAAAAAACAAAACAAAAATTTTAATTTTGTTCTGTTCCAGATTAATTTCTTTGGTTGAAAATTCAATTATTTTGTTGCAAAATACTTTTTTTGTTACTAAAGATTATATTTTTAACTGAAAATTTAACTATTCAATTTTTAGCTGAAAACTGATTTTTTCCTTTTTTAAATTTCTGGAAATCTATACATTTTCCTTCATATATTTAAAAATATTTTTGAGATTCTTCAAATCTCTAGAAATTTTTTGAAATTGTTAAAATTCTTGAAAAGCCCTTGACATATTTTGAAATTTTATGAAAGTGAAATATTGTACCTATAAATCAAAGCTACTGCAACATATTTAAGTAAAATATTTGAATAAACAAAAAAGTTGCCTGAAATAAACGCAAAAAACCATAATTGTGTACGGTTTTTAATGGTTTTACCATGAAAATCAAATTTTGGACAATTTATGGTGATGGTATAAAGACGCTGTTAACCCCTTTTCATATCGTTCTGGTCACGAAACAGTGATCGGTCACGTCTCGAGCACCTTTTTAAACTCGCCCTTAAAAAAAAAACACGTGCCAACGACTGATCACAGAAGTAGAAGAAAATCGATGTATCTCTTATTTTTTTGGAAACTATCACTTGTAGAAAAAAATTCTAAAATCAAGAAATGTGTATTTTAATGCGTTCTACAACTTTCTTTCAAAACATTCTTTAAAATTTTGCATGTTACCTGAGATAAACGCTAAAAACCATGGTTTTATTGGTTTTTAATGGTTTTTTGATAGTTTTTTAATGGTTTCATTATGAAAATCAAATTTCCGACAATTTATGGTAATGGTATAAAGACGCCGTAAACCCTTTTTTAGCTCGCCCTGGTCGCTATTTCGAAAAATAGGCATTATCACCGTCAACATAAAAAAACACCATAAAAACCATGAACACCATGGAACTAAAGAAACCGATGGACCCAATGGACGCCATGGACCCTATGGACCCTACGGACCACACAGACCTCATGGACTCCATGGACAATGTAACATGCCAGCAAAACCAGATCAACCGGGGCGACCAGGAGAACCACCAAAACAATTCATGTAAATTGATATATTCATATATATATTATAATTCAATAACATTGTTGTTTTATATCAGTTAAAGAATAATTTTGAGAAATGCGATTGTTGGAGTAATAAATGCAAATTTATTATGTTAGTTAATACGTTCTCAAATGTGGACAAATTTTAGCTTCCGGAATTTCAAAATTAAGTAAAATATTACACCAATGCAGTGAAGCTACTGCAGTGAATTTGAGTAAAATGTACTGGAAAATTTTCCAGTACATTTTACAACTTTACAAGTCAAATAACATATCGTTAGAATCTTCCTAAGCTCCACGCTGTTTCAGATTAGGACTACATTTATTAAAATGTAGTCCTAATATTACGGTTTAAAATCATCATCTATCGGGGGTAACAAATTATAATTGCTGTTTTCTATACATCTTATACATTTTAGGTCTGGAATCATTAAAAATGACCTTGTAAAAGTTAAAACATGTGCTAGTATTATAAAACTATCTTTATACTTTTTTACAACTGGATATTGGATGAGTATCTAAAAGTTTCTTTTGTCTTTTATACTCAATTTGAGGTCCGGCTTTAAGCCTTCAGACAACCCAAAATAAAAAAATTGTGAGATACTGTCTTTTTACATAAAGCGAGTAATTAGCCCAAAGTAAAGTCAGAAAACGATTTGAGTAAATATGATTATCATTTTTTCTGCTAAAGCAATAACTTGTCAATACGTTGCGTTAGTGGAGATGGTGTATCCTATTTGAAAGTTTCACAATATTTACTTCTTATCGTTTCAATAAGCGTGAAGCGTTACACAATCACGTCATTGTGATTAAAGTTATCTATTTTGCACACTTCCCATTTCTAGAGAGCATTTTTATTTAATAATAAATTTAAAGATTATTCAACAGACTATGAAATAAAGTTTTTTAAATTTAATATTTTATTCATTTTTATATATTAATCACTCAACATTTTACTCATTCAAAAATGTCTTCTATTTCTACTCTATTTTGCCGAAAAAAATGAAGTCCTATACTATTAACGAGAGCAAAAAATGTCCAGTGCAATATATATATATATATATATATGTATATATTATTATACATTTATACATATTAAGTATTTAATAACTACAGGCAGAGTATATTTATTACATATGTTTCAATTTCTCTTATCGTTAATGTTACAATGTTAAGTTACATCAAAATTCTTTAGAAAATAATTATCGTTTAAGACGAACGTTTCGTGTCCACCATATGGACACAACATTTTTTTTTAACCGATTGGACATGAGCAATTCAAAAAATGCTATAAGAAAAAGTTTTATAAAAATCGACACATTTTTAGAGTCTTTTCCAGATTTTAGGGATTCTAGCGTCTGCAAAGAAATTTTCGTACGCCGTTTTACCAGTTGACGTTAAAAAAAATTTCGTAATAGCAGAAACTGCCTATAATATTAACCTTGTCTTCGTGTACAATTAAAGTATATGAAAACTTATTACGCGTCAATCATATTGTCAAATTATGCTTACCAAATACGTGAAGTGGAAAATTTCAAGTCTTATGAAAGACAGATATCTGCGTATGATAATTGTTCTCCTTCCATCTAATATTTTAATTATGCGTAGAATATTCCATTATGAATAATGAGATAGCGATTAGTATATATATCGGCCCGGGTTACTCCAAATTTAAACAGTTACACCACAATTCTAAAAGATTCAGTTTTCTTTAATTTGAAAAATGAAGTTCTTCCTTGCTGGGGTGCTTTTTGCCTCTGCGGTCTTTGTTGGTGAGTATAGAAAAATAAATTATGGAAAAAAATTTTTCATCTCATTCTGAAACTCACAATCATACTTGCAATTTTAGTTTATGAGAACTTCTAAGACTAATTCGGATTATTTAAAAATGTTTCCTAAATTTTTGGTACATCGCGATAATTTTTACAAAAACTCATGTAATATTAAAGTTTATTAACGCTTGCTTTTCACATTTTTATCTGTCAAACATCCCTGAATGCAGGCTTTCGAATTTTAATATATGCCAAATTATTGAAACAATCTACTGTGATTTTAATGTATCTTTAATAAGAAAAGGTAACAACAAATGTTCTTCTTCGATATCTTTTTTGTTATTATTTTATTTTTTATTATTTACATTAGCAGTTTTGAGTAGCCGTCTAATGAAAAACCGTTATTTTTTTCATTTTTATTTTATTTTGTTTTACGAAACGCTACTTGTCCTACCTGTTTTGGACATCTAAGTATAATTATAAGCATTTCGGTATAGAATTGGATTTTAAACTATTAAGTTATATCATGAATATGTTTTAGCAAGTATTCTATTTTATCAAGATAGAACGTAAAGAAAAGTAGAATCTAAAAAAAATACACTTATGATGCAAATATCTCCATTTAGTGAAAAATTGTCAGTATAATTAGTATAATTTGTGAGATCACTATTTGCTAAGTAATTCTATAAGACATGATAAGTGCTCACATACTTGTTTCTTTTCAAAACATCCTTAGAGTTTTTTATGATTTTTTCAACGCAATGGATTTTAAAAGCTAAACTTCTCTTAGAATTATTTACCAAATTTTTATTGTATCAACTATGTTCATTATAGCAGTAAGTTTTTTTTAGCAAAAGTTGTTGAATAGTAAATTTTTTTGTTCAGGTTTGAAATTTATATTTAAAGCTTGATTTTCTATTGATATAATTTCCAATCGTTTTGCTAATTTTGTTTTAGAAAATAAGTTTAAACGTGGTATTCCTAGGTTCTCATCTGATTCGGAAATTTTTAATTTCTGTAAAGAAACACTTCTTTGCTATTTAAGAAAAACTACAGTATTAGGGATTTATTAGGCATAGTCATTTTGATTTGAGTACTTTTCCTTTTTTATCATATTTCTCTAGAGCAGTTCAGATATAGGCATGAATCTAAGACTTTAGAATAGGTGACAAATTTTTAAGAATTTCATATAACGTTTATTACAGGGCTCATGAAAATCCTTGAAAGATTGAAAAAGTCCGTAAATTATTCCATGACTCTCGCTGCAGTAAAAAGACATTACGAGAGTCATTATCGCAGACTCCTTTTATCTTTAAGAATTAGATCAAACCTTGTAACAAACGTTATACAAAAATATTTAGAAATATTTGACTTATTTTAAGGTCTTAAACAGTCAAGTGAAGTTGCGACAACTTTTTTTTCCCGTGTATATATTATTTCCTTTTAAATTTCTTATTAACGTGGTAGATTCATAAAATTATGTTCGTATGTTGCAGAATTGGGTTCATCGCTACCGATTAACAATCCTTCTACTAATGGTCTTATAATCGATCCTAAGAAGGCTGATCAATTGAATAATCGTGGATCATTATTGCAGCCAAACCACAATGCTCTTACTGATGCTCTTCCGAGAGATGCTAAAAAGGCTGAGCAATTAAAAAAGCCAATTGATAATGCTTCTACTGGTGTTCCTTCTAGCGATGCTAACCAGGCGGAGCAATTACAAAAGCCAATCAACAATGCTCCGACTGATGTTCTATCTAGCGATGCTAAACAGGCGGGGCAATTGAAAAAGCCAATTGACAATGCTCCCACTGATGTTCCATCCAGCGATGCTGAACAGGCGGGGCAATTGAAAAAGCCAATTGACAATGCTCCCACTGATATTCCATCCAGCGATGCTGAACAGGCGGGGCAATTGAAAAAGCCAATTGACAATGCTCCCACTGATGTTCCATCCAGCGATGCTAAACAGGCGGGGCAATTGAAAAAGCCAAATGACGTTTCTCCCGTACAATCTAAAAATGCTGACAGTAAACATCATAAAGGTCATGAACACAATAAACACCATAAACACGGTGGACATCATGGACACCATAAGCACCATGGGCACCATGATCATAAAAAACACCATGGACACCAAGGACCATGTGAAAAACCAGGAAAACCAGTACAACCAGCAAACCCAGCAAAACCAGTAGAACCGGAGCAACCAGGACAACCAGAACAACCAGGAAAACCAGGAAAACCAGTAGAACCAGAACAGCCAAAACAACCAGAACAGTCAGAAAACGAAGTAGAACCAGACCAACCAGCCCAACCAGGGAATCAAGTAGAACCAGATCAATCGGCACAACCACAAAAACCAGGAAAACTAGGACAACCAGGAAAACTAGGAAAACCAGTAGTACCAGAAAAACCAAAACAACCAGGACAATTAGGAAACCCAGTAGAACTAGACCATCCAGCACAATCAGGAAACCAAGCAGAACTTGATCAGCCAGCACAACCACAACAACCAGGAAAACTAGGACAACCAGAAAAATTAGGAAAGTCAGTAGTGCCAGAACAACCAAAACAACCAGAACAATCAGGAAACTTAGCAGAACCAGACCAACCAGCACAATCAGGAAACCAAGCAGAACCAGATCAACCAGCACAACCGCAACAACCAGGAAAACTAGGACAGCCAGAAAAACCAGGAAAGTCAGTAGTGCCGGAACAACCAGAACAACCCGAAACACCAGAACAGCTCGAAAACTCAGGAATATCAGCCCAAACTAAAAACCCTGGAAAAATTGAGAAGTCTGGACAAATTGGAACAATTCCAATTAAACCAGATGCATCTAAAAATCCGCAATAAGCGTTTATTCCAATAATCAAATGGTCCAGGATAAGGCTTTACATGTAAATCTTGATCATATATCTTATTTGGACCTTTTGTGAAATATCTGATATTGTTGAAAATAAAAACATTATCTACGCACAATTTGTTCTAGGTTATTTTCATTTAAATTAATTTGATGCTCGTCACCCAGAAAAAAACGGTTCAAATGTCGACTCCCTAAATTGCGTATCTATCTATTACAGTTTTAGATATTCAAAAGAAAATTAGTTTGCGATATTCGAGTCGGCGAGCTTTACAAACCGCAGAACTTTTTTTGACTCACTCTTTTTAAACTTTACTTAAAAAGTTTATATTCCTTTAAATGAAATTGCATTAAATTGTCATTCATTTGCTTGCGGCTCATTTAATTAAAAAAACAAACAAAAAATTCACTACTTTTACGATAAATGCCGTGAATTCGGTAAGGAATATAAGAAATTCCGTAATTTATGGGGTATGGTCGGCCCACACTCTTTTCTATGTTAGGTAATTTTTTGTGTGTATTTGCGCTTTCTTGCAGGCTGCGACAAGTGCGAAGACACCTACGGTAACGATTCAGCTACGGCTCTGCGTTATTAGATTCAGTTTGATATTTAAATAAATATTTTTCAATGGTTGAAAAAACCTCAAGACTTCAGTGAAAGTAAAATTTTAATAGCAACAAATCTGTAAAAGTTTACGAACAAACGTATAAATGATTTCCAAAAAATAAGCAAATTTTACGATTTAAAATGAGCCCTATAGACACTTTTTACATATTAAATGATTACGAAGGTATTTGCGATCAAAATTTACGAAAAATCGTATTTTTTCACATTTTTTTCTGCAGAATAATCTGAAATAATTTCAATAGGGTCATTTAACGCTTATTTGCATACGTTTTTTCACGATGTGATTTCTAAAATATATCAATTATATTGAACATGTCACACTTATTAAAATTCGTTGGAAAATATCAATGTATCCAAAATCTTAGCTGGCATTGTAGTTGTCTGATTGACGCACATGGTCAATATTGCCCTCTTTTTTGTTTTAATTAAGATGAGAAAGTTACACAATCTTATTCCCGCTAGAAAAAAAGGTTCAATTGAAATTGATTGACAAGAATTAAAAAATAAAATCGTCATTTAAAAATTTCAGTAAAACGCAATTTAATTTAAACATAATAAATATTCAATGCCTAATTCCTAAACTCTATGTAAAATGTCCGTGAATTCATCTAAATGTTTGCAATTGCTATAAATTATGGATATGCAATGGTACTAGTATACCGCTTTTTGAAAGCTTTTCAGTTGAAAAATATGTGAAAATTGTAGAATTATTATGCTTCGTCTAAAAGCAGAAATATAGAATATTTAGAAATTCGAGGTCTGTCCTGAAATCTAAGATAGCTTCGTGAAGTTTTGACAACTTAACTTTTTCGTTTATGTATGCACAGAAAAAATAAAGTGTATATCTAACGCTAATTTTAGAGTACTATTTACCTGCAACAAAAATCAGTCTTGGTAGTGTAAATAGTACCACTTACATAAGGTATCGTTTTTCCCGGACTTGGGGTACGAAACGTCACCTGCTGTCAATTCTTTTAACAGTTTTGCGGTAAAAACAATAGTCGATATTTTCGTACCCCAACTCCGAGCGAGATGAAACATCATCTTGAAATTAGGTGCAACTAAATTTCATCCCAGAGTTGTTGCTGTGTGCATTATATATTCATACATTCATATACTATATATTCATTCATG
>JAUELO010444822.1:0-13817 GCA_032357855.1 Amphibolips quercusostensackenii | reverse complement strand
AGGCGATTTTGGCAAATTAAATCGCCACTCAGCTCCGTCTGATTTAATAGTTAAAGCGATTAACTGACATGGTTCATAAGCCGCAGCGAAAAGGGATCCATGCTGAAAATCAAATTCAATATAATAAAAACTTGGTTTGGTTTGAAATATCATCATCACTGCAAGAGTTTTGCACGAAGACCCAGTTGTGAAACTACGAAAGGCAGCTAAGAAGTTTTTAGTGGTGTAATGTGATACAGCTTCTAGATTTACCTTTCGAGATAAGCATCATATAAAGTCTGCGATGTAGCTTTTGTACGGCTTATGCTTACGGTCTTTCGACATTTGAAGATAGGCATGTCCGACACAGTGCACACCTAAATAAAAAAAAACATCTGGCACGTGTGAAACGAATAGCTTGTAAGACTGCCGTGAGCTGCTGTCGCAAAACAGCTTGATGTTAAAGACATGGTAGACATTTGTGAATGAAGTCTAGAACAACTAAGCGACCTTGCGGGAATTAATATCTCAGCATTGAGGTAGCGAGAGTCAACAAAACTCCACCATGGTGACATTCCTGATGTTTAGAGTAATGATTACTGTAGTCAAGCTTGATTCTAAAAGTAAAATAAAGGGATGTTTTTTTATCCAAGCTGAAGATTAAATGCTGTAGTGGACATTGCACGCGAAGCAATTAATTCAAATCGAAAAATAGAGTCATGAAAACCGATTTATTTTGGGTGAGATAGCATTCTTTTTTTCTAGTCCCTCGAATTCAGATGAAAAAAAATTGAACTGTTTATTACGCATCTATCTCAAACAGGCTAATTAAAGCTCTAAAGAAGAGAGAATTGTTGTCTTAAATCCAGATGGCTTACGGCGATATTGAACCAATCGCAGCAACAATGCTGTAGATCTGAGATTTTTGTTAAATGTGAAATAACAATATAGAAGTACCCACATCATTAGAACAGCACTTGCTGTGTAAAAATATTAGGTTTGCTCCTCTGAATCCATTTTCTGGTTTTGTAAAGAAGGGTACCCTGGCCAACAAGAAGGAGCCGGCAGCCAGTTAGGGCTAGGCCACCACAAGAAAAACTAAGTCACATCCTTGGCGGTAAGAGCTGGTGATGCGTAATCAGCTGGATTACTTTGTGAAAAAATGTATTGACACACTGCTGATGAAAGAGTTGTTTGTATTTTCGAGACTCGATTACCTATGTATGTGTTTCACTTGGTAGGATGACTTTGGATCCATGCTAAAGTTACCGTTTTGTCACTGCAAAGATAACCTAAAACATTTCTTACGATGGTGCGCGTAACGTGATCCTTTAATCGAACCAGCAGAATAGCTTTACACAACTGCAGATGCCGTAAAGACATTTTCTTTAAAGAATCAACGTTAATTTTTGAAGCTAAGAGGCATGCGGATGATTCTCTAGCCACTGCAATTAAAAATTGGTAGATTGATCTAGAAAATAGTCTTTTTTGAAGCGTCATAGAAACCGTTCAGCTTATCAGTCCCTGAAAAATAACGGAATTAAATGCAACGTGGAACTTTAATGCAGGCAATATCTTCGAGACTGACATTGCAATATAACCACGACATCTGAATATCTGCGGGCATAAGATCTTCAAAATTCATAGAGTCTCAAAAATAATCTTAGCTGTTACTATGAACGGACTCAGCTAGCCCAATGGATAAAAGAGGTGCGCTATTTTGCTCAAAACATAGCGCTAAGTAATGGGATTTTAAGTAGCTAGTACATTTAACTTTAAGATAAAGACATCTTATTCTGACACCTAGGCCACACCTAGCATATGAAGTAATTGCGCATGATGTGCGGTAAAAATATGATGTACCGAGTGAGTAATAATATAATACTTAAAGAATGTTGTTTAGAGAAAATACTAGTTAAAATATGTAAAAGAAACCTGTTAAGATGGCTTAGGCATATTAAGAGAGTGGAAAATAAACGACTGACGAAACAAGTGTATCATGGTAAAGTGAACAGCAGTGTACACAAAGGCAGACCGCAGAAAGAATGGTAAGGATGTGTGAATAACACCCTAATTTGAAATGACATGAGAAGCGATAAAGAAACACAAGAGCTTGCACGAGAAAATGCATAGACGTAAAGTAAGCGAAAAGACATGCCAAGACAGGGAAGTGTGGCGACAAATAGTTTATAACAGATGCATGACGAAGGACTCAGTAAAGCGAATGATGCCTGAAACAAAAGACCTTTGAAAGCTAGGAAGATGATAAGCAACCTATGTCGCAGCAATGTATCAGAACAAACGTATTGTTCAAATAAGGAACAAGGGAATCCTAGGTCAATCAGAAATTCTATATTGTTTCCGCCACCTTACTCCCTTACTCATTGAGTGAGTCACACTTACCCCGAAAGGAACATGGCTTTATGGTATGATAAATAATAGCAGAAATCAAATATCTTTAGTTTTTGCTGCATTATCCCGAAGAGCGCATCCAGATGCTGACCGCGCACGATGACCAGTATATTTTCCGCGTAGCCCATAACATGCTAGGTCTAAATCGTGAGTGGATAAGGCAGTTCAGTTACTTCCAAGCACCACATCGGGAACAAAAATAATCGCCTTCCTCCGGATATCCTAAGTCACCTGTTTCAGATGATGTGGTATCACCCTTAGTCTTTGTAAGGTTTTTGATGGCCAACACGTAGCAGGTCCATTCTGCGAATGCAGTTGGAACACCATGTGCAACCAGGGGTGCCATAATTAGTTCTCCTAAGATGTAGTTAAACGCTATTTTGATATCCATACAGTTTTTAATCGCTAAGCCTTTCTGCTTGAGTTGTCCTTCGATTAAGTTTACTGCCTCACTTAGAGTCATTTTAGTCAAGTGACTAGCTCTATTGATGTGTTTCTTTTTGTAAAGTAACCTACTAAATAAGAGATTGTCGCAGATAAATATGTGCACATGTCTTTCCACTGTTTTCAGTAGGAAAGATGTGAGGCTGATAGAACGGAAATCCTTGTGTGAAGTATAACCGATTCTTTTGGGGGTAAGAATCACGTGGGTTAGTTGCTGTTTTGGGCTTAGTTGAGCTGCAGGAGTATTTGGTTGATTAAAAAGTGTCACATTCTTTTTCTTAGACCGTAAAAAGTTTCAAACATGTGCTTGTTCGGGTGAGCTAAGGTTTCCTTGTTCGACACTTAGTATTCACCGTTGGCTAATTTTCAAATGCCGAGAATAGCATCCCCATTCTGAAAGAACAGCTTGTCCAGCTTAACCGCCTCTGCCCTTTTCTCGACGTCTGTGCAAAACTTTGTCCAGCTTCTTTGATTACCCTTACGTATTGCAAGTCTGTATTTATCATCTATCGTCGTAAATAAGGTCCATAGTTTATTCGTTTTGAAAGTACTAGCACGTCTAAACCTCTCTCTGTTTTTTTCGCAAAGTTCTTCAAGATTTCTGTTATAACAGTGTATCTCCGCAGCCTTCTGGATTCTTGTTGGTCGACAATTGCTTTTATGCGTAGATTTTATGTCAAGGACTTTTAAATTCTTTAGATACTAATCCGAGTCAGTCCTTCTCAGATTTCTGGCTCACGCAGGGCCCAAAAGTACGGTAGATTTCTACTGAAACTCTATCTATAAGTAATTTAAAAAAGGAGGTTCCTCTACAACTCTTCTTTTCTTGACATTGTCTCTCAAACTGCAGTCAAAGAGAGTAAAGTCAATTATTTTTTCCCTGAAGGTGTTATAAAACGTCGAGGTATTTCACAAGGTAAGAATAAACAAATCATCAGTCATTATATATTTCAATAGATCATTACCTCTTCAGTTGGTGTTTGTGCTACCTAACAAAGTATGGTAGGAGTTAGCATTGCACCCCAACAGAAGAGAAAAACCCCTGACCTTGCAGTATTATGCCAGTGTATGTTCTTTCTCTGCTGGTTTGATTTTGCTGTCATATAAAAAAAAGGCTGATCTCCAGAGTTTATTTACAAATTCAATAAAATCTGGCGCTATCACATTTAGATACTTCGAATATAGCTCCAATAGCGGAACAAAGTTGACTTCTTCTGCCAGTGAGCAGTCCTTTAGTTTAGCCGAATAGGGCCCTGTAGCAAAAGCTACCCCTTATCTCTTATACACTTATACTATCTTGAACTGACCAAGGTTCCTGAATTAGTAGAATACCTGTGTGCTCGCAGCCATGCCTCTCTAAAGAATCGCAGAGGCACTTTAAGTGTGATGCAAGTTAATTTAGTTAATGGTTAAGCTGAAAGCACTTATTAAGGTCTGCCACCATTCATCCACTGTCTCAAAAGAATTTTTCTGTCCCTCGCTGGCAATCCTAAAGTTGATCTTTTTAAGGTGGTAGAAGAACCTGTTTTTAAGGACAGCAACAGCCTTTATCTACTTGACAATTTGCCAGAACGTTGTCTTAAATAAGGATTTGAATCACGTCAACCGTCGCAGGACTGCAGGCGGGCCTACTAGCCTACCTTGGACCCACCACGAAGCCCTCACCATCCTCTGGCGCGATTCAACCCCACACACTTTAAGGTCTGCACCTTTACAGAGCCTTGTTTCAGTCACTATATATAAAAACCCTTTCCTTGTAGAAGGAGGTCTCAAATTTTGGCCACTGATTTAGGTACACTCTTTTGTCCGCCCTTCAGATGGCCTTTCTGAATAGCTCAAACTTTTTCGCGGTCAGTAACAAGACCAGGTAGCTCGCCTTCGCCATCACCGCAGACAGGAGGTTGGTCCTCTAGACAGTTGTAACTTCAGCCCCTGAAGTCTCCCTATTCGCCGGTTGTTGCCTATGCTCCAGCCACTGCATCCGCTATTCTAGCATGCTGCGTTCACTTTCTTGGTTTTCTTTCTAGAAAACCGTTAATGCTTTTTTTGGGGGATTACTCATTGGCTGATCCTGTCTATATAGCTTAATTCCGACAGACCGCTGATCCCGCAGCTCTCGAAAGAGCGAAGGGCACAGCCGCCGCTTGAGATTGGCTTACCAGACAGACATATCAGGAGAAAGAGATTATGTGAAACCCATACAGGCCCAATCTCTCTTTCGACTCCGCCACCTCTCTTTCCGAGGACTAGGGGGGGGGGGTAGTTAAATTAAGTGAGACACTCAATGAATATCCGTTTGTAGGTCACTACACCAACAAGGGCTATTTTTTGGTCGCCATGCTGGTTTTGGGTCATTTCTGTCGTGATTTCTGAACAAGATGTCGGTCCGCGAGGGACCTTTAACCCAGGGATCCAGAAAGCTAGTGTTATCTAAGCTTTTTGACCCCTTCGCCATACTACAATTATAAATGCCAAAAGAGACCGTTTATAGGGACCCTTTTATTCACATTCAGACACAAGCAGGCCGGGGTCCGTTTGAACTCCTTGACCCACACGCTCAACTATCCACACCAACTACAAGATGTCATAGCTTCTAGAGAATAGATACATGGTTAAAATTATTGACAAACATTACTTAAAATTTGACAACGCGGGGGGGGATGAGTCAATTATTTCATTACGACTTATTACATGAGGAAGGGGAGGAGTGAAAATAGGCAAAAATGTGCCTAGTAATTCATATATCTCCCCTAACCAATTAGTATACTAGAACTATCAAATTATCAGGTATTTCGGATAATCAAATTAGTGACTACATTTGTTATTTTTAGAAAATATACAATTCTGTATGAAATAACTGCGACTGAGAAAAAATTAATTATATTCAAACAACTTTGTTTACGCAATGTTACACTAATTAAACAAGCCACTTTTTTCGTCTTTCGCAACCATTTATTACACGAACACTTTATGATAAGGAGACTCATCTACTTCTGCAAATAAGGTTTTACATAAAAGACGTAAATTATTTATAGTCTTCTAAATACTTTGCGCAAGATTTGAAAAAAGTAGTATTTTGTCATTCAAAGCATCTAATTTTGTGTTTGAAATGGCTGCAAAAATATATATTATATTATCAATTTTTTGTGGCATTTTGTCTCAAGGGATTATTGGAAGTTTCTTGGAAGATAATCATAGTAAGTAAACTGCCATCCTCAGTAAACATTAGTGGTAAATTGATAAAATTTAATTTCTGTTCACGTGTAAAGAAAACAGCTTTTGGACTGAAAACCTAAAACTCTAAAACTCTTTCGTTGCTCTTCTAAAAGAACCACTTTGCTTTTTAGTTGGTTCATTTAGGGACCGTCCAAAAACTACTTTTTCTGCGTTTCTAGTGAGTTGTCGAGTGAGTAGAATTTTTAACAACAAAAAATACTTTTTTACCAAAAGGTATTAATTCAAGTACAAAAATTTCTAAAAACATAATTTTAGTTAGATTTGTAACATATTGGTTGAATTTTTAAAGAAACCACTGAATTATTAACAAAGGTGAATTTTCTACCCAAAAGATTAATTTTTCACCAAAAAGACGAATTTTCAACAACAAAATTAAGCTTTTAAGGTAAAAAGTCAAATGTTTTGACGAACAGGTTATTTTAAGCAGATTAAGAGATGGATTTTCTGCAAAAAGGTCATTTTTAATCAAAAAACATTAAGTTGCAACCAAACAGGTAAATTTTCAACACAAAAATATAAATTTTTTACGAAAAAGATAATCTTCTAATAAGAAGCTTAATTTTTAAAATAAATATTTTAATTTTAAAACTAAATAGTTATATTTTATACAAAATTAGTTCAATTTTGAACCAATAAAAAAATTTTCAACCAGGAAGATTAACTGTCCACCGAAGTAGTCCAAATTTCAATAAAATACAAAAAAATTTAACCCAATAATTGTTTTTTTTTTTTTTGATGAATAATGATAAAACTTTGACAAAAAGAGTTATTTATTACGGAAAAGAATAATTTTTCAATCAAAAAGATAAACTTTTCACAAAAAAAATTCAACAAAGTACAAGAATTTGCAATCTAACTTTGAAACAAAAAATACGTTTTTCTACATAACAATTGAATTTTTAATCAAAAAATAAAAACATTTAACAAAGAAGTCTAATTTCAACCAGGAAGTTTCATTTTTTAACAAATTGTTAAATTTGCAAGTTGAAAAAATTATTTTGTACAAAACAGTTCAATTTTTAATCCGAAATTATCATCATGAATTGTGGACTGAGCAGTTGAATTTTTTACTAGAAGGATAAAATTTTCAGAATATGTATAAATTTTTTAAGAAATAATTGAATATTCAGCTAAAAAGGATAAATTTCCAAATAAAAATACAGATTTTCAACCAAAAATGAAAAAGTGCTATTTTCAAGATCATAAAGTAATTTATAACTATTAAAAAAGAATTTTTAAAAAAAAGAGTTAGATTGTCAAGCAAACAGTGAATGTAATCGTTGATATTTCAAACATTTAGGGTTTCACTTCAAATAAAAACAGTATACCTTAATCAGAAAATACCATTTTTCAACAAAATATTAAATTTTCACCCAAAAAGATTAATTTTTAGCTAAAAAAGATAATTTTTCAACTAGAAATATAAAAGTAGGTTTTTCAACAAAGGAAATTAATTGTTATTTTTAAGTAATTGTATTTTTTATTTAGTTTCTATTAACTCAGTTCACCATAAAGCGGAAAAAAGAAGAAAGCCAAAAATTTCTTGAAAATAGATGGAAAAGAGGAGTTACCCAAAAAGGGAAAACGAGGGGAAGAGGGGTCGCGGGAAAGTCTAACATATATCCCTGTTACCATCCGTAGTTTCTTATGCGATCCCTCTCCCTGTTTCTCCTTGTGTAAAAAACAAAAAATTCAAAATTTGCATCAAGAACACTTAATACACATATTTATAAAAAGAAAACCGCACTCTACCTCGTTAAAACAGTAAAAAACTACTTGATACCTAAAATAATTGCCTTTTTTTATTTGTGTTTTTTCAATTTCTCTCATTTCTCAAATTTGACAAATGCTTTAAAATATTAGCGAATTTTTCAAATTTTTCGAATTTATTAAGTGTTTTAAAATCTATTAAATGTTTAAAATTTCAAAATTCTTGAAAATCTCTGAATACCTGAAAATCCCTGAATCCCTTGAATATTGTAAATTGCTAAATTTTCTAGAATTCTTAGACCCTTAATGCTCATAAATCCCTAAAAAACATTTAATCCCCTGAAAAACTTAAATTAATTGAATATTCAGAATTCGATAAAAATTCGTCATTCCCTGAAATCGTTTAATTTTTAGTATTGCTTGATTTCCCTTAACAATTAGAATTCTTTGGATCTCTCAAACATTCAGAATTTTTAGAATTCCTGAAATATTTAGAATTCCGCGAATTCCCTTAAATACTAAAAATCTCTAAATTTACAAAATTCTCTGCAATCGTAGATCATTCTAAATTCATTACATTTTTGGAATCCACTATACTCCTTGAATCATCTGAATTCTGAATTTCTGAAATTCATTCAGGTCTCTGAATTCATCTGAGTTTCGAGAACTCCTTAAAATTCTTGAATTTTGATTACCCTCAACATCTTGAACATATGGAATTCCCTAAATTACTCAAATATACGGAATTGCCCAAATTACTTTAAAACGGAAATGCCTTTACCATTTAAATATTCTTAATTACTTAAATATCATATTTCCTAAAATTCGCTCAAATATTTTTGAATTCTTGAATATTTAGTCTTCCCATGTTTCCTTAAACATTTGGGATTCTCTGATTTCCCGTCATTACATAAGGCCTCTGAATACCAAAAAATCTCTAAATGCCTGGAATCCCCTTAATTCATTACAAATTCCTAAAAATCCTTGAATATATAATTTTTATAATTCCCTGAATTTTGTGAATCACTCAAATTTATTAAATTTCCAGGAATTTTCGAATTCTTTAGATTCCTTAAAACAATCTCTAAATTTCATGAAATCCTTAAATATTCTAAATTCCTGACATTCCTTTAATTCTCTGATTTCCCTAAATTTCTTGAATGTTAAAAAATCCTTTAGTTCTTTTACTTTTTATAAATTCCTTTAAATTCTTTGCATCACTATAAAGTTCTTGGTATTTAAGATATTTTCATAATTCATAAAAATTTTACAAATTTCAGAACTTACACAAGTTAAAAGAATTCTGATAATTAGATAATTTCACGATTTCAAGAAACTCCAAGGACTTCAAAATAATGCAAGGAATTAAGGGAATTCAGACGAATCCGAGAAATTCAGAATATTCAGAGAATCTAGGAGATTATAAGTATATTAGGCAATTCGATAAAATTTAGAAAATTTTAAGAAAATCAAAATAATTCGACAGATATAAAGGCATTCTGAAAAAAATGGAAAATAATGATAAGATTGAAAACACTTTAAAGAATTGTAGTTGATTCTAAGTTATGAAAGTGTATTTAAAATAATTAAAAATGATTTATCCAACCTGAGAGTATTAATTACTGAACCTGCTTTTGTTTTGGTGCGCATGTGAAATCAAAATAAAGAGATAAATAAAAAAGCAGATTGTTTATTATGGACGACCAACTACAAAGTTTTAGAATTTTATAGCGTTTTCTCCAGGTTATTCCTATGAAAAAATAGAACAGGATGAGAGGTACCCTTTAATATTGTCTTAGCAGAAACAAATACATTATCATAATGAGGAATTCGAAGCCCCAGGCAGAAGGAAGAGCAAGCAGTAAGTAGGAGATAGGTCGGAGTAGTAGGGTATTATGAGAGAGGACTTGTAGGAGAGAGAAATTGAGAAAAGGAAACAATAAGATAGGATCTGATATCTCATCAAATGGTTTATTTCCATGAAAAAAATTTTAACTTTGCATCTATTTGATTGAATTTTGTTGATACTGAATGATTAATTGCTTATACTTGCAGACAACTCATCAAATCTTCACTTACGCAAAAAACGTATGATTGGTCACGCCTTCTTCGGACACGGTGAATGGATGATAACAGATGTTATCCACATTGTAAAAGTTCTACAGGATGACGTTAAAATTTGTGCAGGTGTTATAGTCTCGCCTGAACATATCTTAACTCCCAGAACATGTGCCCCTGGACCAGTAGCAAGGCACACAGTTGAATCTGGTGCACCGCATATAAGTGCTATTAAAACTCATCACGTATATGATATACTGTATAAAGGACATATTTCCTTGCTTTGTATTCGACCGCCAATAAAAATCACAAGTCCATCACTCAGTCGACCAATACCACTTGCTAAAGAACCTCTATCGGCAAATATGCATCTTTCTATCATTGCTTGGGGACCCACTGGTCAAGTACGACCAATTACGCAAGTACCGATAGTCAACCTGCTGATATGTTTATCTGCATACAATCCTCATAAACAAAATATTGAACTAGAAAATATCTGCACTGTTCAATTACCTGGACACAATCGTTGTAGCAAAGAGGATGTTGGTTCTGCCTTGGTGGTGGGTGATACGCTCTTTGGTATTCTCGATCGGGCTGGAAGCGTTTTCAGTCAAGATCTTCCTGATGTTTTTACAGCCGTGAATGGTAACCACTACTATGACTGGATCATGGAACATATTGAACCATATTTACGTGATGATTAATATACACACAATAAGTGAAAACATTAAAATAAAGCAAAATGTGTCAAAATTTGCGAACGAATTTTTTTCCCCATCCAAAATTATTTTTTTTTACTGATAAAAATTAGTTTCACTGTGACACTAGCTTTGTGTAGAACAATAGGCAATGCGAAACTTCACATGATCTATATTGACAAACGACGCGTCGGTCGCGAGATGCGGAATGCTGATTTTATAAGGTTTTGACAGGATAAAAATGCATCTAAATCTTTTAAATGAAAATTTTTTTTTTCAACCAAAGAGTCTTAGTTTCACAAGCATTGAAATTTAGGTATTTCTGCTAGAGCCTTTAAGTTGCTCGTGTAAAACCCTAAGTGTAAAGTCAAGCGCTCAAGTATAAATACTCAAATCTTAATTATTATTATAGTAGTAAACACATGAGCAAGACATATATTGCTTATAGCATTGCGGTGAATCCTATTATTCTATACCATAACATTCAATTATTGCAAATATCACACCTACGACAACATAGATTGTCTCCAGCCCCCTTGCTGCTAAGTTTTTTCTGAATCGTCAGTAGCCGAGACATGTAGTCGCTAGAATAACTAGTCGCTGGGACGTCTGGTTGCTAGACGTAGCCCGCAGCACATTTAGTCGCCAAAACGTTATGTTGAAAGTTATAGCAATATAACAAACGATTGAAAAACGATCGTATTGCAACAGTTTGTTTAATGAAAAACAGGTGATTAGTTTAATAAAAAGATACTCTGCTAATCTTTTCAGATTAAAATTTTTTTTAAGGGCTACGTACATTAAATGTACAAAAGATATGAGATTTTCGTAGTTTTTGATTTTTTTCAAATATACATGTTAGTATTACAGAAATATCTTGTGACTGAAAATTGCTGTTGGTTTAGGAGATACTCTTATTTCGTGTCCGACTGAAAAACTATATTATACTATTGTAAAAGCCATATAATAGTATAAAACATAGCAAGGAGAAGAGACGAATATTTTATATAGCATATAGTGTATTTATTCATAAAGATGCGTAAAATGCGTAGCGTATTCTGCTGGTGGCAGATTGAACGTGATATCCTTAATCGGGACAGCGCTATCCTGACACGCTTCTGCGTACGCTGCTAACAAAAATGTTATGGACAGTTTGCGAGCAGCAGAACTCGCTCATTTTGCGCAGTTACCATAAAAAGGACAATTGCTTGTATACAGATATAAGAGCATAGTTGTACCTGCAAACATTTATTATAAGAATTAGAAAAATTGTTTGACCTTCCCTAGACAAATGATTGAAAATGTATGATATATGAGATGAAAAACTCATAACCCAGGCACCAGGAAAAATAATTAAAAGAAATTTCTTTACAAAGCTTCTTCAATAGTTTTGTCGCTAATAAAGTGTTATAAAACATGAACAAATAGAAGAAAAAGCTAATAATATTTTATACTTTTGGAATGTTTGCATAATAGCGCAATATATCATATTTTCTTGTGAAATATATATGAGAAAGTTGCACAAAATGTATTTTTCTACATAAATTGACATGACAAAGCTAGTCAAAATATATGAAATATGAGATTTTAAAAATATTTTTGGTATTTGTTATTACCTTTTTAAAATAAAGTTTTGCCACTTTATTAGGAATATTTAAAAATAATTTTCACCTAATAACTCTTGATGTTGACACCCCTAACAAAATTCATGTTAAAGACGGTATTTTTTTGAAATTTTTCTAACATCAATTATTTTTATTCGATGTGTGTCTTTAACTTTGCATAACATAAAAGTGCAAATTAAAGTGTATAGGAAAGCATTTATACTTTTGTTTCTTCTATTCATGTATATTACAGTTTTATAAAATTTTAAAAGCGAATAAACCAATAAAATAACCCTTACCAACAGACAATTTTTTCCAAAAAAGTACAACATTACTACAACTGTAATTTCTTGTTAAAACATGTACGTTTTTGTAAAAAAATGTACAAAATTTAACAAAAAAATGCAACCAAATACAAAAAGCGAATTTTTTCTTGTATTTTCTTGTAGAAATGTAAAAAAATCAACAGTAAAGTAGATAGAAAGACAAACATTTATTTTTTGGCCTGCTGGCCTTGAAAAATTAAATAGCTTACACTTCCATCTTTTACAGAATTTTCTTGAAAACCAACTTCGAAAATTGGTATCTATCCATACCTTATCTCTAAAACCGTTTGCTTTAATCGCCTTGCCTTCCTTGCTTCGTCACGCCTCGCAAGCATCGCCTCGCACACATCGACTGGCCTCCCTCGCTATTACCTTCGCGGGTAATACCTAGTAATATCTACGTTTTACAATATTCATAGCCCTCTTATATCTACTTCCTCTTCTATTCACAATCTTTCCTCATACATTCCTCTTCTTCCTTTCTTCTCTTGTCCTGCATCTTACCCAACTCTTGCATATACCTTCCAGCACAGTTCACACATACTCTTCTCCCTAGGAAGCCAAAACCTATTAAAACCCTCCATGCACTAACATTATGTCCTCGCTATAAGCTACTGCCTTTCATTCTCTCCTTTCTTACACAAATATTGCTCTTTCTCTCTTGGCATAATCCACTCTAAGTTTCTGTTACACCCTAAATGTCTTATTCTGTCCTTATGTGCTGTCTGTTCTTTCTTTATGCCGTTTTTCTGAATCATCTTATACACTTTTCTTTCTTCCTTGTGTATTTTTCTCACTCTATCCATCTGCAGTTTATTCGCTTTGAAATGCTTTTCTTTTTTAACCTCCATCTTTCGACTCCCTCTACGGTTCTTATTCTACCACCAACACTTCCTAACCAGCTTTCTTTCTCCTACTTCCAAAAATTTCTCCTTATATCTACACGCTCAAATCCCCGTTAGAATCCATAAACGCGTCCTCCCCGACTCCCTCCTGTCAATATAATAGGCGTGTTGTTTGCCAATACCAGTGTCTACTTTACATACCTGTCCTGTGTCCTATTTCCCTCCTCACTTTTCTTCCACTCTCACACCTCTACACCATAAACTAGCACACTCATCACTAGAAAGTCAAACAATGAATCTCCTTTTAAAATCATCTGCGAATAACTTTTTTCCGAACACCTACACCTGTCTCATCACTTCATGTGCCCCCCTCACTCTCTCTCTTTTATGTGCCTATCTACTCCCCTATTTGTCCGAAACAAGAAACCAAGGTACACAAAATCTCTCATTTGCTACACCGCCTTTTATTCCACTTCCACTTTCCTCTCTTCACCCTTTCACCTT
>JAUELO010444817.1:0-23862 GCA_032357855.1 Amphibolips quercusostensackenii | reverse complement strand
CAGCAGAATTCAGAAACATGTTGGACAAACCCCTCAAAAGCACTTCTCTGCGTATTATGCCGTAGAATTGACCATGAAGGGGCTTCTCAGCATGTTCTCTTTGTAGAAGCGAATGTTCGTCTTTAATTCATAGAAGTTTCATTTTACTGCACCGAACGTGTAGAGCAGTATAGAAACGGCCAGCATATTGGTCGCCTGGATTTTATTTTTCCCAGATTCATTTTTTAGAGATTTTTTTCAATACCTTTCTTCAAGGGCCGTTTACAACATACGTATATCTTGGGTTCCCGCTTGCGGAATTCCAAGATACGTAAGTGTTTTTTTTATTTATAAGATGTTGAATGGTATTTCCGCCTGTGAGTTAAATCTTGTCCGCCACAAGATCATAAGCTCTTTTATGCATTTCACTATTTTTGGATGCACCTGCAGGCACTCAAGGAGCTTAATAAGTAGCTCATGGCTTGTGTTATCGAATGCCTTACGGTAGTCAATCCAAGCCATGTACAGATTGCGTCGATACCTAATCGAGTCCTAAGTATTTAACCTGTCTATAAACAGCTTCTTCCTGCAACCTACTAGCCCTTTCTTGCATCCACGTTGTTTAATTATCGCACTTCATACAAGCTCAATAGATGATAAGTTCCTCTCCTTAAGGATGCCAGTGAATAGCTTGTACTTAGTATTTAAACAAGCTATGGGCCTGTAGTTCTTTGGACTAAACAAGTCTTTAGTTTTAAGGATCAGTATCGTGCGTCCTTCTACCAACTACTGCGAAAAGGGTTGTCCCTCGTTTATAAAAGTAGTAAATATGCGAGCCAGATGCTGGTGCGTGGAAGTAAACTTCTTTCACCAAAAGTTGTAAATTTTATTTGGCCCTGGCGCTAAAAAGTTTCTAGTTCTAGCGCTCACTTTCTGTACTTCTTTGGTAGTGATCAGTAAACACTCCTCCTCGGAACTTAACAACATTTGCCTTAGGCAAAAGAGACGGAAGGGTAATATATCTGAAGCGTCTTCAGTTAGCTGATATGTATCTCCATATACTTGCTTCCAGAAAACTTTAATCTCTTATAGACCAATCGGATTTTTAACGGCACATGACGTTTTATTAAACAAGCGCAAGGTTCAGTAAAAAAGGTGAAATTTTCCTGAATACATTTTACCCGTTGTTCAAGGCGCTCTTCGGCTGTTAAAAGAGCTCTTATTTTTTGCGTTCAGTGCTGATTGATGGTCAACAGTTCACACTTGTTAGACGTGTCATGTGCTCTTCTCAAATTTCGAGAAGTGCTCTAACTTTTGAAGTGATTTTTGTATTTGATTTTATGTAGCTAATTACGCATTGAACAATAGATGCGTGCCCTTTGCTGTTTCAATTTTAAACTGGAGTTATGCAGAGTGACGGCCTTCTTGTAGACTACACAGTTCAAAGTCCAAAGATTAACATCTTCGGGGAGCAAATCGAAGAGAGCAGTATTTGCCTCAGCTAATTTCTCCATCTTAAAGAAGACCTTTTGGTGGATTTTTGATCTCCTAGTTCTTATATTGTCATTATCGGTTATTTAAAATGGTGGTCTTGCATGAACTGGTGACATTTTCGCTGAAGGATTTTGCTTTTCTAGATAAGGAGCTTAATATCTGTTTTTGCGCAAAAAAGATATCTGATCTATTGAATACTGGGGCGTTTTATGAGCATATCCCGGGTGCATATTTATCAAACGTTTATGTGACCTCTGTATGAATCCTCTTCGCGTCAAAGAGCTGTTTTGCGAACAGGTCAGGATGTCCCTTCTGAGTTGGTCTAAACATTTAAAACAATGTTCTCGCGTTTGTCCGAGGTCATTGCCTGATCGTTGCATCAGTTCGGTCCTATTGCCACTCCCAACTGAACGATGGCCTTCATTTGAGAGAGGCCTATTATAGGTGGCACTGCGCGATACTGGTGACGTTACCGCATAATTGGTTGCATTGGGGAGTTAGCCCAATGCAACGTGGCTGACTGCGAGAGCTAGAGCTCTCGGGCTATGAGGTCACCACATCCCTACGGTAAATGGCTGAGAAGGCTTTAAAAATTTGTAGTTGGTGTGGTGTTCCCGTTGAAACTTTTTTCCGCGTTGACCTACGCATCTTTCCTGATCAAATTTGATTGCTAGTGTCTCACGAGTGTGTCCGCACCTCTTCACCAGATGAAGGCAGGGACGTTGTTCACATCCACTCACCCAGGCAGTCAAACGTGAGAATGTTGGGATGATGTTGTTGTTTCTGCATCGTTTAAAAAAAGTTAAAGATAAATGTAGCCTACCTTGATAAGACCTAAGCCTACTAAGGGTGTTGATTGTAGTAAGAAAACTCTCCACGTAGAGTTATCTGATAATAGATGTACTGCTTTCAGTGTGACTCAGTGTAATTGGATAAGAGAATTTTTTGGGCTTTGACGTTGTACAAAAATACGAATCTTGCCGACCTTTCGTGAAGATTGCAGTCCATTTTTTCAGGACTAGCCTGGAACTGCATTTTTAAACTATGTTGTTTATATATATAGTCTCTACGGTGCCTGTAATTGGCCAGACATCATCGTCTCAAAATTCTCACTATTGAAGAACCATTTAGAAACATTCAAATCCAAATCAATTTTATATTAAACACGTTTGCTTCTCTTGAAAAAAAGAATAACACATACAATATTTGTCTTGAACACTGCTTTGGAAAAGCTTAAAATATATCAACTTTTTCATCCGAATCTACCAGATTTGACATTTTATTTACATTGGACAACATAGCATTGAACTAATCCAAACGAATTCAAAATATTTTAAATTAAAAAAAAAATTGAACAAATTACTTCCAGTAAAGCACATACCACAAACGAACACGGTAAAAAAAATTTCTAATTATGCTTTCATCATTAAAATGTTTTTAGCCCTGTCTGAAAAAAAATAATTTTGCAGTAGTCTCCTTAAAAAAATTTTAAGAAAAAATCATCAGTTACTTGCAATCCACAATATATACTCTTTAACTCGAAAAAACGACTGACATATGACGTAGGACGAAAAACATCTTACGATAAACACAACTTTCTTCCTCAAACTTATGAAAACAAGAAAGAACAAAAATTCAAGAACTTAATCAAGATGAAGACATCAGAGTATCACTTGCAGACAAAAACAACACAACAGTAATAATAAATAAAGAAGACAATAACAACAAAATCGTAGACTTTGTAACTGATGATACATACATGGAACTTAAAGAGACCCTACAAAAACAATTTTTAGCGAAACGAAACCCTCTAAAAAAATTTAACTGGACAATAAAACAATATTTAAGTTAATACATACTTATCCCATCGCTCCAAAACTCCATGGACTTCTAAGAATCCACGAAAAAGACATTCCGCTCAGATAGATCTTTAGAGACTTTCTTTGAATTACTAGTTTACAAAAGATAACGTGTTAGGACATGAAGTTGACTGAAAACGCACTCATACAAATAGATAGCTACATGCCTCCTTCCACTACTGTTAATCTTAAAAGCAATCAGTCATCAACTTTCTTGTTTACAGAGCTGTCTCCATAACAGATAAAGATAACTTACAAAAGGAATTACAAAACGTTGAACGAATTATTATACAGAACAATTACACAAAAAAATTGATAAATCAATGAGAAAATGCACTTAAAATAACAATTTTACACAATCTACTAAAGATAGAGAAAGAAAAACGACCACCGTTCTATCCTACATCTAAGGCATCACAGAAAAAATAGAAAGAATTTTCAACAAAAACAATATTAAAACAATATTTGAGCCACTCGAAAAAATAGGACAACTTCTAAACAACCCTAAAGATAAAAAGGAACCTCTCAATGATCATAAAGTATATAAAATTCCTTGGTTCTGCGGCAAAGTCCACATTCGAGAAACCGGGAGAGCGGTGAGCCAGCGCATAAAGAAACATTACAGCAAATTTAGGCTTAAAGATTACAGGGAATTGCCACAATCTAAGTATCATATTAAAACAGGATATAGCATTGTATTTGACAAATAAATCATCACCGCAAAGTCGTATAATATTTTTTAAAAATATATAAAAAAGCAATTCAAATCTTTAAACACTCTGATGACATCAATAGAAACAATAGATGTGATACTATTCGTTTTACGCTTTTCGTTCTTTCGGCTTATTTGAAAAAGACCTAATTAACCAATTAGGTTCAACTAGCGTCCATAGTGTGGCGCTCTTGCCAATCGCAAGCATCGTAGAAAATATATGGGATCAACATAACCTAAAACATCAGTTTTATGCTTGCCCTAAAGAAGTGAACTGCAAAGTTCCCGAAACGTCAGTAAGATTTGTAGTTTTGCACACGATTTATACCCAAAAAAAATTTCCTTCTTTATCGCAATTAAATATCGTAAAAGCTTAATAGATTCTGACGATTGCTACATAAAAATTTTTCTTTAATGAAACAATTTTCACAGAAATAGTTACATTATTGCACTATAATGTGAATTTTTAACTAAAATGATAAATCCTTAGCCACTAAAGTCAATTTTTACAGCCTATAGTCCTAAGTTTAATCAACTATTCAAAATATCAAACAAGACAGAAAATTTCTAACCAAACAGTAAAATTTTATCATAAAAAATGTTACAAATTCGCTAAAAAGTTTTATATATTTTTCCGACCTTTTTCAGAAATATTTTGAAAGAAATCAAAGTTTTTATAAATTACCTTTAACAATTGAAAATCATTTGAATGTTTTCAAAAATCTTGAACAATTTTTTTTTTATTTCGTACATACATTTTGAAATTCAAAAAAACTATTTTTTTCAAAATCTTAAAAAATCAACATTTTGTTTAAAATTTTTAATAATATTTACAAAGCATATAAACCTTTTAAATGCCATTAAAAATGATCTGAATTTCAACTTATTTTTTGTTAATTTAAAAAAGAAAAAAAATTGATTTTTTAAAATCTTCATACATTCATATATTAATCATTTCAAAACATCTAAAGCTAATAAATAGCTTTTTTAAAAAAAAAGTATTTCTAAAATTTGTGTAGATACTGAAAAATTATAAGAAGATTTAAACAACCTTCTAGTTTTACACCACATTTTGATAAATTAAAACCTAAATATTATTCTTTTAAAAGAAAACCTGAACTACTTGAAAATTTAACAGGAATCCTGTCGTACCTATTAATCATTTTTTTGTTAAGCGGTATCGAATTTCCACAAAAACAACTGCATTTACTGCCTTTTTAGAATCATTAGGAGAGTTTTTGAAATTTTTATGAATTAATTTTTAAATTTAAAAAATCACGTAACATTTTTTGAAAAATCGCTAAAAAAGTTTTTTATTTTTTGGATACGTTTCAAAATTTTTTGGACACTTTCAAAAAATTTTCAAAGACTTCAATAATCTACATTTTGTTCAAAATTTTTTAAAATCTCTTTTAACTCCTAAATATTCTACGTATCTTATAAAATATACTTTTCAGGCACTTTTTAAGCTACCCACATAATAAACAATTTTACAATATTGTTTATTATGTGGGTAGCTTAAAAAGTGCCTGAAAAGTTTCAAAACTTTACTTGCAAATATTGAAAAACGTACATTTTATTTATTTTTTATTTTTAATACAGATCAAGTATTTCTTAAGATTGTTTAAAAGTCTTTTGAAATAATAAAATAAACTGTAAATCCTCTGAGTTTTTTTTCTAAAATTCATAGAAATAATTTAAATTGTTGTTTTTTAAAGATTCCCAGAAATATTAAAAACTATTTTCATTTTATCAGAAGTTTGAACAAATATTAAAAAGCTTCTTTTTATCGAAATCTTTAAAAATCTACTTTTTGTTTTAAACTTCATGAAATCTTCTCAATATTAAAAATAATTTTAGATGATTTTCAGATCCATAACTAATTTTTAAACAACCTTATTCATATATGTTGAGTATCAGTTGTTTAACTTTTCACTGATAATCATAGGCTGGTCATAAACAACATAATACTTCTGAATCAAAAAATATATGCAATTTTTTAATTTCAGGATCTAAGTTTAATTTAAATTTAGCTTTAAAAAATGGCCAAGATTGGTTCAAAAACATATAAATTTGATTTAAGCAATAAAAGCACCCTTATATTTGTGCAATAAGACTTAATTTCGAAATTTGGCCCTTGTAAATCTAGACAGCTTAAATCAACTTATATCATCATATTAATTAGTGGAAGTAGAGGATGGAGAAGAGAGGGAAGTTATAGGATTGGAATTGAGAGATGTAAGGAGGTGGGATCTGAAAGAAGAGAATGCAACTATGGGACGTGAAGAAAGGGACAGTAAAACAAGGAGAAGTAAAAAAAGTAAGGGATAGACAGAAGGAGAAGTAAAAAATGTCGAAAATGTTTGGAGTATTATGTAGAGGAGTGATAAATAACAGAAATGAAAGGGTTAGGAAAGTGCGGGTTGTGATGCATAAAGAATGAATATAGGGAAGTTGAAGAGAGGGAAAGTAAGTCAGAAAGATGTAAGGAAAGGGAAGGGTAAAAAAGTGAGGTTAAAAAGGGCTTAAAGACTGTGAAAAAGAAAGTAGTAGAAGTAAGTTAAAGTGAAGAAATGGTAAATAAGTGATGTGGTGTGAATGGAAGCAATAGAAGTAAGGGTATGCCTTATAAAGTTTACATTTGTGTATGCAGGATGCTAAGAGAATATAAAAGGCAGTTAGAATGAAAAAATCTAAGAGGAACTTAAAAAAAACGCGGTAAACTATTTAAAATACATTATATTTCATACATTCCTATTTAAAATATATATAGGTTGTAGGCTGGACCATATGTGCCAAACTAAGGTAAATTCAAATGAATATTTTTGTAATTATTCTTGTATAGAATGCATCATTTTATTTATTTTCTTTAATAATAGCTAATAAAATTGAAGGCAAAGTCAGAGAGTAACTAGTCACGAGCTCAATCAGAAGTATACTGAAAAAACTATCCAAATAGCAAAAGGTCTGGCTGGACCCATGTGCCAAACGGAGGGCTTAATGCCAAAATATTCACTTTAACTTAGACATTTTATTGTACTCACCAACAAAAGTGAATATCAATAAATTAAAAAAGCATACTAGAAATAAGTTCTCGCATACTTATCGCGCTTATCCAGAATTGCAACAAGAATATGACTAAAGAATATTCTTTAACTCGTTCAACAGCATCTTACACTAGTCAGTGTTTCGTTTGTCCTTTTAAATTATTATTTGTCATTGATAGCTCTGTTTTTCTGCATTGTAATCACTGATGGTCTTGAAAATCATGACTTTTTTATGTACAATTTGAAGGTACTTAAACAAGTTTTCACGCTATATTTATGAATTTATAATGAAGAAAACAGCATTTGATTACAAAATCGTCGCGCAGGATAATCAACGATGAGACCGTAATGTTCTCGGATCGCTGTTTACTAAATACAGTGAAGTAAAAAAGATATAAATTACATAAAGATTCTTGAATTGAAAGAAATTTGATAATTGAAGATATTAATCATCAGCAATTTTTTTACATAGTCCTTTCAATAAAAAGGTATTGGTTAAATGTGGAAAATGGCTTTCGCTAATTCATTCAAATATCGACGTTAGAATTTTCCAAATATTTAAGACCATTTTTTGAAATTTAGCATCAATGTACACGAGTAAGCAGTTTTTTCTTGTAATGTTATTATTAATTTTTTTCGTAAACTAGATTATTCTTTCCGAGATTTTTTTTAAGTGTTAGCGACTTCTTAAAACATTTCGCAGTTATTTTTTAACTTAACAGCAACAAATCTGTTCTTTTTCATTTTCCAGTAGAGATAAAAAAGAATGCGTTTCAAGCAGCATGAAATAATGTATTTAAAAATTTTGAATTTCAAAATAGACGGAGTAAAACATTCTTAATCTTTAATAATAGATAAGAAAACTGAAAAAAGTCGCTCAATGTGATATTTACGAAATGTCGCGATCAATCAAGTTTTTAACAACAATGTGAGAAAATTAAGATAAAAGATTACTTATTTTGTTCTTTAAACATAAGTACAAGACATTTTTTTTATAATATGTAATTATAAAATGAGCGAGTAGGATTAACTAGAAAATGTGCATAACTTTACATAGCTTGTAAGAAAATTTCAATAAAAAATTTCATGAATAAATTTGAATCCTGATAGTTTAAGAATATTTCATTGAAAATATATGATACGCTTGACTAAAATATGACAAAAGTTTACCCGATAATGAAAAATTACTAACAAAACAAAATTTTTTACTTTTATCCTAAAAATGAAGTTGAATTGATCGTGGAAGGTGGCAGCAATCATGCGTATTTTACTTATTTTCTGATATCATGAAAAAACTTTTCATTTAGAGATTCCTTGTTCGATATTAAATCACTCACGTTGGCAATCACGCCATGTATCTGCAATTTAACTCTGTTATGATGAATATGGTTCCATCTATCTGTGTAGGGAATAAAATGATTTTTCTTAGCAAAAGGAATGGACAAAGATGAAAATCATCCCTCTGGAATACTCGAACGATGTACTGGTGATTCTTGTCCGCTGCTGCTAGGTGAACCTCATTCAGTGCTGAAGTGTAACTTTTCCCTCTAAATAAGTTACTTTCGTGATGTGAAACACCATAAACTTGAATAAAAGGATTATCAACTGCAACCACTTTTTTTGTAGCTTAAGACCACATCAATTTTGCAAAAAGAAAGTACAGGTCGAAATATATTTATTCTACTAACTACTAGATAATTGAAATGAATCTAAAGTAGATTTAACAATATAACACCGTTGCATATTAACTCAGAGAAATTCCCTTCTATGCCAGAAGAATGCTCCTTAGCACAAATAGAATCTCCTCTCAAATATAAGGTTAAAGAAAATCCAATTTTTTTTAACAGAAATAATTTTCGCAGCAAACTTTATTCTTTTGCGACAAACTGCAAACAAACATGGACTGAAATAATTATGTTTGTAAAAAAATGTTCAAGTGATTAAAAAGAAATCGGACACGAGGACAGTGCTTATCTTACAAAAAAACTTTTTCTCTCAAGGCGTTATTTGGATTCTCAATATCAAATAACATTTCTCATATTAACTTATATTAGTTATCCAGATAATAGTTTTACTTTTATTTTCTTAGTTCAAAATATAAAATACACAAATTTGTTATTGATGGTTGCGAAAAACAAAGATAAATAATAATCGCAATCATAATGCGCGTGTTTATTTTTTTGTTTCAAAGGAAAACAAAATATGCAACAATCTCTAATTTTATTTGTATAAGCTTTTATAATAAATATTCCAGCCCTAAATAATATTATATAGTTTAACTTTCAAGTGAGTAGTTTTTCATCAATAGATAAATAAATATTTTGACTGAGTCAAATGATTTGAATAGACAAAACGCGACGTAGCGCTGTGTTCCACGTAAGCGCTATGTGGTGCAATAAGGTATTAAGGCATGAAAAAACTTGTAATTCTGCCTCAAGTAATCTGTTTTCTTCTACTTTTCTCGTAATTTATCAAAAAATTAAATTATTGAGCGAAATGACACTGTATTTTTAATAAAGAAATCTCTGCTTTTGGACGAAAAGTGTTTTTCTGAAGGATTTCTAAATTATACGTTTTTCGTAAGTCAGGTCAGTTGACACTAAAATTAAATAAATACTTCAGAGTTATGACAGTATTGTGTTTAATTTAGACGTATCAATGCAAGTTTTCAGGCAATTATATCAAATTTATAAAGAAGGCAACAGCGATATACTAGAAAGTTGTCATGCAGGACCAGCACAACCACAAAGTTAAGAATAAAAAAATGTCAGAAATTAAAGTTAAAATAAAAACAAAAAATGAAAAACACAAGAACCAAGGCGAATACTTGAAGAATGATTCGCGTTTCTCGCACAATTTTAACCATTTTTTCTGAATTTTTTAAAAAGTATTTGCAACGTTATGCAGCATTTCGCATTTTGTTTTTTATATTCAATAACCATTCAAAGTTGAGGAAACCTTTTTTGATTTATATTTAGAATTTAGGCCCACTTTTGGCACAAATGTAAAGCGCGACGATATTTATTGGCGTAAAGCAAGATTGATTATAATATTTCAACATTTTGTTGCATTCATATTTGGCAACAATTTTACGTAGAAGAGTGTTTATACAATCAAGATTGTCGTAATTTTTAATTAATGTATAATATTTCTTTCTCAATAATATCTTATAAAATAATACACAATAAAAGCTAAGAAATACTTATATAATGGATTTCAATGAACTTTTACCTATTTAAGTCTCATTAAAATCGGTTATCTGTAAGAGTGGTCCTCCCTTATCAGTAGTATATTCTACGAAAAGCTCAATAATATGGAAATTGGATGTATAAAAAAAATAATATCATTTTGCATTTATTTATCATGAAAAATATATAAGTTGGAAAAATAAGACAAATCAAAATGCGACGTGAGTAAGATACATTTTTATGCTTTTATAAATTTGTGTAAGATCGTATATACGATTTACATTATTGTTGTGTGTTTTGATACAAAATTAATTTTTTTTTCATACAAGGTACCACTCACATTCTTTTTACACACATTAATACGCACATGCACATATTTTTTACATACGTGTTCTGATAAAAACTATCTTGTCTTGTCATGAAAACATAGTAACTGTGTATAAAACGCACATGTTATACAGACAAAAGTCATAAATAAGGTTCTTTTCTGTAACACATTTTGTTTTTATTCCACAAGGATATTATTATCAGTCACATTACTTGCGATGAAACTGTGCAACACTACAGTTAATCTAAAGTGAACTGTATCAAAATATAGTTCGACAAGTGGTGTGGGCAGTTTAAATATACTTGTTCTTTCAGACAGTCGTACTTTGTTTCTAAGATGATGCTTGCTAACTAGATTGAATAGACTTTCTATATTCTCCAAATTGAAGTAGTAAGACAGCTCCCCCAAATGTATTTTCCAATATTGCTCAAACTCCATCACAATCATGTCCATCACGACTTTTTGTGAATATATACTTTTTTCTTTCAGTTTGCCACTTGCTCCTCTCATTCTTCATCACCATTGATTTTTTGAAGCAAAACAACGTTTGCTAATTATGATTTAATAAAAGACAAGCTGGTATTAGCTTGTAACTTTATAATTATGAAGTAACCATTGGGCTAAATACCCGAACAAACAAATAGTTTTTCAAAGCAAACCTGCTTAATTTGTAAACGGTAAAAAAGATGAGATGATACGGACCTGTATTTTCACTTTTTTATCCACTTCGCTTCTAGAGGATTTTCCCTTGTTTAATATTATTAACTCTTTTACGAGATACTACGTTGCAAAACGTTTTTCATAGAATATTTAGTGGAATCTTGATCACCGCTGCCACTCGAACGCAGTACATCACTTCAAGACTCTGACATTGTATTTTTTTGTGACAAAGTTTTCCTAACTTTTTCAGTTGTATCGCAAGAATTTGCAATTGGAGATGAAAACTTTGCTGTAATGGAAATAGATCCTGTCAAAAAGGAAACGTAAGAGGCAGAAGAAATAGTGGTCCTTTTGCCCATGATGATACAAAAAATAAATCCCAAATCTCTTAAACAATTTAGCTCTGATGATTTTTAAGCAAGGGGCAGCAAAGCTAATAAAATATAATACCGAAAAGGTAAATATAATAATTGACTGCTTCGATCACTATTTGCAAATTGAAACTGTAATAAAAATATCACTGGGTTGTTCTGAAGTCATTTTATCTGTTCCATCAGCGCTGCTTCTCATAACAGCCTTCAAAGATTAGTATCTCTAAAAAAGTATCCAGAGGTAAAACCTTTATCGAGAACTGTTACTCAGCCGCGTAAGTTTATCCGCGTCTAGATACCTGACGTCAAGGAATAGAACTGTACGAATAGCTGCCCAGAAGGATAATAATGCCTGCGTTGCCTGTTTTGATCTCAAAAAAGTTTTACAATTTTCTTGCTTTGAATTGTCTTTTTATTACAAAAGGCATCTTGCGATCTATAATTTTACGATCCACTATTGTACGAGAAATAAAGCGTTTTGCTATTTGTGGGATAAACAATAGGTAGAAAGGGATTTAACGAAATAGCGAGCTTTCTATTTCATTCTATCGGAATATAACTAGTTAAAGGTATCAGGAAATTGAATTTCTACTCCGACAACTGTTCAGGTCAAAATCATTACCGTCTGGTTTTTTAAATGTTTCATCTTGCATCTGTCAAGTGTGATGTTTAAATTGTACATCGTTCCTTGGAAGTAGGACACACTCACAATGAAGGAGACTCTATGCACGCATTGTTAGGAAAAAAAGTGAGCGTTCGACCATCTTCTCTTCTAAAGATTATATCACTATCGTAGAAAACGCAAAGACTGAAAAAAACTATACGTAGTAGTCGAAATCAAACGCAAATATACTTATGATTTCAAGGATTCAGCAAAGAAACAAAATTGGGAACAAGGGACGAAAGGATACATAGTTGATTTGTCTAGAATTCGCGTCCGACGCTGAGGACAAAGCAGGTTGTATTTACTGAAAAAGATAATGCCGTCTTTTAGATCTCTCTAACGATGAGCATATATGAGCCTAACAAACCATATTCCCAAGCGGTCCTAAGAAATTAAAAGATTTATTAATATTGTTGAAGTCGTGAGCCATTCCTTCGACTTGACATGCGTTCCATTAGTCCTGTTTTGCGTCTAATCAAGATCACACGGTAGGCGATTCCGTAAAAGACGAGTGATCGTCCTTCCTCTCTATCACATCATGTTAAGACCTGGTTGCTAAAAAAAATCTATTTTCTAACAGATGGATAACGATTATTAGTATTTGTTTATTTTCACTACTGGTATTTATTTGACAGTGAATAACTGCAATGCAGTTTTCATTTTTGTTTTTTTTTATTATGTTATACAGCAAGACTTCATAATCTATGACATAATAAAAAAAGTTTAAAAAAATTTTTGTAAAAGGCAATTACAAAATGCGCCCTGCAATTTTGATAATCGTAAAGGATCACGATTTCTCGAAGCAAAGCAAGTTATAAAAAGCAAGGCCAAGAAGAAAACGAAACAATTGCTTTAGTATCGTTCTTATTGTAATACTTATAACCTAAAATCCTAAAATAAGCAATATTTCAAGAAACAGCAATTATACGAATACACATTTTTTTTCGAGGAAAGTTGCTTTGAGGTTCTACATAGCCACTAATGATGCGTGCTAAATTAAATCGCTTGACAAATTTTTTATTCGGAGGATCCTGCTCCAATATTGGTACAGTCGCTTTGGCAATCTCACCATCTATCCAAACTTTGACTCTTTGATATTTATCAGGGTTTTCTCGCTCAGCATTAGGAACAGGAGAAGTCCCTTTAGGAATGACTAATGGAGAAAAAACATCAAACTGCATTATTTCGATGATGTATTCGTTATTTTTGTCTCTTACTGCAAGGTAATCGCCTTCTCCTATATAAAAAACATAACCTCGATACTTAAAACTTTCGTAGTGTTTAACACTAAGTTGTATTGGAAAAGGATGAACTTTTACAGTATTAAATGGCCAAAGTAATTCTGCAAAAGGAAAGCATAATTTGATTATAATTTATTGTGTTAACGATAACTTAAATTTGATACATCGTAGATTAAATTTAAAAAAAATTATATACTGTGCTTTAATTTGCATTTCTATAACCTTCTATTGACTATGTATATCAGCTCTTAATAACTTTATATAGTTTAATTAAAAAATTAAAAGTTTTGCACCAATGAGATACGAAATGTTTCTTATAATCGAATACGTTATTAAACTAAACGTGACTTAAAAAGCACCTTTTTGTTTCTTCTTTAACTTCACTTGAAACAGAATGAGGCAACATTTTTTATTTATCAACAAAGCTTAAGCTCTAATTTGTCTAACTTTCCAGTGATATAATTTTTCTTCTCAGAACTTCTGCATTCATTGAAACAGGACGTTAATTAATGTAATTACTAACTACAAATACTGTCAAGTTAGTTACAATAAGAAAAAATATAGTTTCTAACAGTAGAAACTAACTAATGAAGAAAAGTAATCTCTTCATAATAAGCGGAAATTAACCATAAAAAATGCGTAGCTTTTTCACACAATTTAACAGATATTAATGAGCAACTACAATTACTTAATAATAGAAACTAATTTATCCCATAAAAGTCTCAGATATAGAAAATGTGTTGTTTCAGAACAATCGTTTATTTTATCAATAAGTATAATAGTTCAAATGGACGCATTGACACTTAAATAATAGGACAAATTAGGTAGCGAAAATAAAAAATAAATTTTTTTTGTTAAATTGCAATTAAAATAACAAATATGAAAAGTCGCTGTTTTATTAGTTCTTCTAAATTATTTGTCTTTCACCACTCTTTTTTTTCGTGACTCAAAACGTACCGTGACTATAAATTTATGACATTTTTAGATGCCACTTAGAGCAAACAAACCAAGTTTTTGCGCAATAGAAAAAAAATTAATTTGTTGATATGTAGGATAAAACTAGATCAATTTCTTTGTTTTGCTTAGATTTTTATTTAATTTTAATTATCAAGCGATAAGCCAACAGTACATAGACCAATTACAAGCCAACATAATCATTATCAAATAGCACTGGTGTATAATTGTGATTCTTTATGCTCAAACCTAATTTGAGTTAAAATTTAAAATCAAATTCGGTGAATAGTGTTTCGCTATGATTTTTGACGTTTAAAAAGATAATATCATACAGGCCAATTCCGAGAACGACCGGTTTCCAGAGTTTGTTCAGAAGATGACACTTTCCATAAATTAGTAAGTTTAAAATCATCGACTTATTAGTAGGTGCTACATATAATAGTTTATATAATCTAGAATTGTTTTTTGGATTGTTAAGTTTAGTTGATGAAGTAGTTCGGGGCTGTTAATAATTCCTTGAATTAGCTTAGATATAAAATTTAATGGAAATAGCAGATGTCTTTGACAGATAGTGCATGCTTTAAATATGTTTCAATAATCCTTGTAGTCACTACCTAGTGGGGAACAAGTGTCATCTTCCTTAAATTCAAGGATTAAGAAAAACGCTTTTGTAACTTTTCTAGCTCATCAGCTACGCTCTAACGAAACGGAAGCCAGACTTGTGCTGCATACTCGACCTTCGGCCTATCGAAAGCGTTAAAAGTCAGTATAAGGGTTTCTCTATTTTTTAAGACTTCACAGGATATTAAAATAAAACCTAACATTTTTTTTGATGCAGATACTATTATTCCTACGTGTTCTTTGAATTAATTGATTACACGAACTTACCCGTAAGTGAAGTTCTACCACAATTGTATAAAGGGCCTCTTCCGAATAGATCAAAAGTAGTACCCCTAACTTTCAACGCATTTGCCACGATATTCAGAGCTTCCATAAAGTAAAAACCGGTGCCGCTACCGTCGCTCGAACACGTATCCAAATCTTTATTCTGTTCTAAGAGCTGCCGTGGGTTTTTCTTGGTTTTCTTACTTTTAAAAAAAGTGGAAATTATATAGGTGTAACTGATCTACTCGAGAGAGGCGCTTCATACAATTTTAAAAGAACTTCACCTACATGTAAGTTAGTTTAATCAATTAATTGTATTACGCGCCTCTTCTTCTAGATCACAAGTAGATGTGTAAAGCCACGACAGCTTAAAAATAATATAAGTTGATTATTGATATCAATAAAAATATATATTGAAAAATAAAATAGGGTTTTAACCGTTACAATATTTAGAAACTGAATAACATTCATTCATATCGAAATAAAAAAGTCTTATCCAAGACACAAATATTACGTTTTTTTTGTTAGTATGGCATGAGCAAATGCGGTATTGGCTTCACCAATACTTTAAACATATAATTTTTCAAAAGTCTAGGACTTCTGTATCCAGCCGGCAGTTTTTTTGATCGTCTCGATGATTACACTTTTTTTCTCCGCAGTTAAGGTATATGCATGTTGAGTAATGTAGACTGAAAAAATACTAGTATCTACTCCTCTTTCTTGTAGCATAAGCTTTGCCCACCGATTTAGCGTTAAAGATGACACTGTCTGGTTGAATCTATTTGAAATTGATAAAAAAGCCAAAAATTTTTAGTATTGTGCACGTGAATGATATATTTTTTGAACTTTTTTGTTAAGTATCAGCAAGTAATACCTAGTCATCTCAATACATCACTCAAAAGAATGTTTGATTTCTTCATAGCGCTACCACCCGGTTTAAGATTTTTGTGAAATCATAGGGAGCAAAGACCAGTCTAAAAGGTAAGTAGGTGTGTTGATGCTAATTACCGTTAAAATAAATTCTTTAATATATCCTACGACAGCTGCTAATGATATTAAGTAATACGCGTCTTTTAAAGCTTTCAAAGCCAGTTGGCAATGAGGCGTAATAAGTTTTACGACTGTTCTCCAGATTTCAAGCTAAAAGTGCTTTATCTCTACAAATTAGATAAGACTATTTGAATCGAGAATTATTTTGGAAGACCCATTTGGCTTATTGACCAGCAAAATTTTTGAAAAAAATTTTGCTGCCAACTATTTGCACTCTTTTATTGCTCCCTTATGTGTTAATTTAAAAATGCATGTTGAGATATATTTGAATCCCGCAAAAAACCGATTGGTTTCTTTTGGGACATCATTTTTAAAACACTTTGTATAAAATGGTATTTTGTAACCATAAATTGAAACCAGCATGACAGGATCGGAAGCAAATGCTTTCCAATCGCAACCGAAATATATAAGTCTGTCAGCTAAAACAGTAACGTTTTCTAGTATATCCTGATTCTCTGATCCGATCTTCGGGGCTCCTCTGGTGCATTTCTGTCTCTGTTTCTGATAGATTTCTCCTTATATTTCTTTCATCGCGCTGTGAAACAGCTAATAGTCTGCCAACACTGCTGATATTTTCAACTGAAACTAAATTAACTCTTTCTCCTCTTTCCATAAGCCCAGCTTTCAACTTTGCTTGTCTTTTCTTAATGCGATTATCTCTTTCAAATATAACATTTTAAGGACTAACCGCCCTTAATACGGGATTTATCTGCAATGGATTCATTACAATGCAGTTACTTTTTGGAGGATATTTTTTAATGATCTTCTTTTTCCTCGTCTCGTTATCCCTTTTTTAAGATATCTTCCTGCCAAACGACAAATTCATCAAGAATTGGAGCAGCGAGGATGCGTATCTTTATAATTTGTTAACCAATGACATTCACAACATCTGGGAAAAGAATTTTTGGATCTTGGTTAGCAGGTGAAGTATGATTCGGTTGGGTATTATCCTATTTCAAACTTCAAACCTTTTCAGGGTTGTCATCTTTCAGTAGACTCAAAGAATTATTGACTTGCTCTGCTAGGTCCGTATCATAATCTTCGTTGAAACCACTCGAAGGAACATACATCTCTATCATTTCTCAAATCAGTGGCTGAAGATAAACTTGCTAGGAAATTCGGCACTGATTGATTATTTTTTTATTCATATAATTTTTGATTATCGATTTGTCTGTGAGAGTACTATTTTACATTCGAGTGATAGCTTTTCTGTAATTACAGTAGCCATTTTTTGTCATAGCTAGCAATATAGTGATTAGGTAATAACTTATTTAAAAATATCTACTGACTGATAAACTAGTATAAGCAGTTCTTAATTTACAACTGAAGAAACCGCTTGAGAAGAAATAACTCCCAGTATAGGAGTAATAACTTATTTAAAAATAAGTGATAATTTAATCATATTAAATTAAATGCAGAACAAAGAAATCTTTACTTTAGAGAATCTGTTATTTAGAGTTTGAGTTCTTCAGAAAACGCCTATTTTGATAAAGTCAAAGGATGGCAATAAAATGTCGCTTTTTCACACTGAACAAAAAAATACAAGCACAAACAACACAGAGTTCCTAACCTGAAAGTGCAGCAATTTCCTTCGACGTGCATGCTCTAAACGCTGCAGGAAAATCATTTTCAATCTGGATTAGTCTGTAATTCATTATATCTGCCTTATCACCACACATAAAGATTTGAGAACACCTTATCTTTTTCTTTTTTCCTTCTTCTCATTTTATTTTTATTTCTAAATATAGGTTCGATAAATCTTCTACATAAACACCAATTATGCGCGATGCTATAAATGACTTAAGAAAAGTTATTATTTAGAGCATCCTGTTTAAATATTCGTGCAGTCACGTTGGCAATATCGTGATCTATCCGTACTTTAACTCTTTGATACCTATTAGGGATTTATCGTTCAGCATGGGAAAAAGGAGAAGTCCCCTTAGGAACAACTAATGGACAAATGCCATCCAATCAGATTATTCCAATGATGTACTCATGATTCTTATCTCTTATTACTTGTTAAGTGCCTGCGTTCAAAGGGTGAATGCGACCCTGATCATAGAAACTTTCGTAACGTCTAATGTTACTAAGTTAATTACGATTAGTATAAACTGCCACAGAAGGATTAAATGGAAAAACAAATTCTGCAAAAAGGAAGTATATACAAAAAAGTATATATATTGTATCAACTATAAAATTAATTAAATTAATCATATTTTCAGTTTAATAATAAGACTATAGAATCCGTAGCTTCTGTATAAAATATGACAGATATTGATGTGCGAGAATAATTGGTAAGATATAGCTGTTTTCAGGCAATCATTTAAACAAGCTTTAAAAATAAATTTATGAAGTAAGCGTTTCTGAAGATAGAATATTAGTTTTTCTAGTGCAATTGCTTATTTCGCTTAAAAAAATTAAATTTAATCCCATGTATTGACACTCAACACCGTTTTTAAAAATTATTAACCATTCTTATTAACAAAATACAGCAAATTTACTATATCCAAATCTGTTTATTAAATACAATTTCACTAACTGTGTACCGTTTCAAAAATATATATTAGTTAATAAGGCAAAGCAGGTTGCAGAAATATTTTTTTAATTATGTTTTTTAAAATTTATCAACTTTACATCTAATTTCTAAAAGCATTATTCTAAACTTAAATAAGCTTTATTTTTTTTATTAGGAAAATGAATGTAGGCTTTGGAACTTTGTAAACCCAAATTTAATATTGCGCTGAATTATGCGACGCACAGTAGTGAAAAATCTTGAAAAGCTAGCCCTAATGCTAAACAATTTTTTTTGAAGCACATTCGAAGATTCAAAGAAGTGTAGTGGTACCTGTTGCATCGTTTGAGATGGATAGTTATGGACAGGTGCTCCTTTAAACCTGTTTTTTTCTTTCTTGTTTACAGACGTTTAACGCATCAAAAAGCGTGCACGTCGCGACTAAAAATTAACATGGAATTATTCTCGTGAATGTAAGCAATAAAGGAAATAGTAAAACATTAATTAATATGAGAAAGATAAAAGTTAAAAATCAATCAACTGTGACTGCGTTTTTTGAATTGGCTTAATAATTCACGTTGATGAAAATAGAGTTGAGAAAAAATATTTCGCTGGATCGGGCACTGTTTTTAATTCCTAATAGAAAATTACACATTTACCTGAAACATATCAGAAAATTAGCTGCACACATTTGCGATTCGGCCTTGAGACATTATTCTAGATATAATTACAGATACATTTTAAAATACTCATTGTACAGTGCACGTTATTATTACCGTAGCATCGTGAACTTTTGTTATTTCACTGTCCTATTAGCTTTAACTAACGGAATAAACAGACAACTGTTCCTTAAAAAAACTTATTGTTTGAATGATAACAAAATAACATTTTTTTATAAACGAATCAAAATCCGTAAAAATTCTCTATCATTTCGTTTCCAACATTCTCTTCAAATCAACATCACATTTATATTCAGCGACCCCAAAAACCTTTAAGTGATTCTTTTCCTAATAAAAAAATAAAAATTCGTAAGAATTTCTCCCCATTTTGTATCCGCTGTTTTTAAAAAAATAATTTTAGGTTTCTAATTAGCGACCCCATCAACACCCGAGCGAGAAAATTCATCTAAAAATAATGTCATCTATAAATTATAGCTAACCTCATGGGATTTTTGACTACTGTGCAACATGTCGCTGTGCACAGCTTTAACGCCATGCAGAGCAATATGAAATGTTACGTCAAATAATGACTTTTTTTAACTTATATTTAGTAGCTCAATTATTTATAGTTGTATAAGTATAAATTCACAATTAATTAGTGAAATTCCACTAAATGATATATTTGAAAAACACTGTGCGTTAAGAAAGAAAAGGTTATTTGAATTGGAATGTTTTAAATAAACAAATAAGTATATACATTACGGCAATTAATAATGCACCCTAAATTATAGATTTTTTTTCCTCACTAACAGATTTTATGAAAATCAATTAGATGAGGCATATAATACCAATTAAAGCGCTCATTTTTCAATTAAAAAAGCGCACTTATCAAGAATATTGATGAGAGTTTCACTAATGAATATTTAAAAAATTATTCCTTTTTATTTCATACTCGCTGCTCTTTTATTTCTTTTTCTCAATTGTTTGTCTTTCTGAGGTCTTTTTATTATTTTTAAAGGAAGCATACTAACTTTTTATGCAATAGAAAAATATTTAATTTGTTCAGAGGCATAAAGAAATTGCATCACATTCTTTTATAGTAATTATACAACGTGATAAATGATTTTTAAAGGTAGTGAATTCAATTCGCTTTGATAATTTAAAATTATTGTTTGATAAACTAATAATAGAAATACAGAGAAAGATACTGGAAAAATAATATTAGTCTTTGTTGGGAACGATTTCGAGAAATGAATTCAACCAATAAGTACTTATAGACCAAACATGCGCTTGCTGATAAGTGTCATCAATTTTTAAAGTCCATATATCATAATTTTTCACTAATAATGGTTGATAAGAATCACAAATCTTGTAATGAGTGAATGCAATGCCTCAAAATGCTATGTTAATGATTTAAAATCGAATAACATGGTGCACAGTGAGCTCCTTTGCAAAATTTACTTTCAAAACCTAATATCTCTCAAACGAATTAATCAGAATAGATATTCTTTAAACGAGATTAAGGCTTATCAAATGCTCAATAAAAAAAAATTATAGAGAAAAGTTTTTCCAAATTTTCCAGCTCGGCAAATGCGGAGAAAGATCGTCATTTTTAAAAAAATTACAAAATTGTGCTAGAACTACAAAACGAAAGTTTTTTTTAGTGCAAGACATATTTTATAGATTTTTCAGTAATGATTTCAAATCTGCCAGAAAAAATGGCAGTGAGCCCATTTTGCGAAATAGCCCACTGTGCGGCGTAGAGCAATATGCTAGGTAGCGTCGAATAATTACTAATTTTTTGTTAACTCATCCTTGATGGCTCATTTTGATCTAATTGTATTAGTGGAATTTGACAAGTCATTATTAAAATTTCACTAGCGAAATTGTTAAATTCACAGCTGAGAAAGATTAATGTTCAACCAATTATATTTTTCAACCTCAAAAAAAAAACTTTCAACGAAATAGTTACCTTTTTGAACAACAATATGAATTTTGAACCAAAGAGATGAATTCTAAACCATAAAACTTAATTCTTAACAACCTATTGTTTAACTTTCAATCAAATATTTAAAACACCAAAAAAAATAAATTTTTAACAAAACGCTAGAATTTTTTTACTCAAATTTTTTAAAATTGCATGAAATGGCTTAAATTTTTTTCCAGAAATCATAAAAAATTTCTTTTTTTTATTTTGTTTTTCAATTTTACTTGAAAGTATTAAGTTGTTTACATTAGATTCAAATTTTTTTAAGACTCTCAACCATTTTCTCGAAATTTATTGAATGACCTTAAAATCTTCTACCTTTTTATTTTATATATTTTTTTTAATTCTTAGAATTGTTTTTTTTAATCAAAAATCATTTTAAAATTTGGCAGATATCTTGAGAAAATTTTAAATTGCATTGAAACTTTTAAAAATCATCTTTTTTCTAGACAATTTTAGGAATTTGAGTTTTCTTAAAAAATTCTTTGGAATCTGCTTATAATTTAAAATATTTTCGGTTCATTTCAGAAGATCTAAAGCTTCCAAATATCTTACAAAATATGAAATTATGAAACTCAAAGTTTTCCCAAAATTTGTTTCAAAATTTGTTTAAATACTTCAAAATTACAAAAAATTTTTTTTAATCTTCCATGTTTTTCTACACGCTTTCATAACTTCAAAATTTTAAATCAATTGTTAAATAAAAACCTCTAATTATTTCAAATTCGTTCGGAAATCCGGTTGTCGCTACCAGTAATTTTCTACCAACCGGCATCGAATTTATACTCAAGGAATTGAATCTTTAAACGTTTATCGAACTGTTTCAAATTATTCTAAACATTGGGCAAAATTTGTTTAAATAAATTTTTTTGCCTAATATATTTTCATATTTTTGACCTTTTTGGATATCATTAGACAGCTTTTAAAAATTTTTATGAATGAATTTTAAAAAATAAAAAATTATTTCAAATTTTCTTAGAAATTCTAAGAAAACTTTGTTTTTCTGGATACGTTTCATTATTCTTGGAAAGTTTTAGAATTTTTTAAAAAGACTTCACATATGTACATATTGTTTAAAAATTTTTTTAATCTCTTTAAATTTTAAACTTTCTAAAGACCTTATAAGATGATTCGAATTTCTAAAAAAAACTTTTTTCATACTCTGAAAAATACAATCTTTTTTTTTAATTCTCAAAAATCATCTAAACATTAATTTTTATGAATAAAAAATGATAGAAAATGTTCCGCGGTATCTAAAAAAATTTTCATTATTTTAATAACTTAAAACAATTTAATTTTCTTCTAAAATTGTTTGGAACTCTTCTGAAATTATAAAATGACCTATAGATCCCCTGGTTTTTTTTCTAACATTTATAGAAATCATTTAAATTGTCAAACTTTAAAGATTAACAGAAATCTTGAAAACAATTTTATTTCATTAAAACCTTTAAAGATGATAAAAAAACTTCTTTTAAATCAAAATTTTTAAAAATCTACTTTAAATACTGCAAAATTCAAAAAAGTGTTTTAAAATCGTAGAGTTTCTTTTTTAACATATTTGTAATTATTTTCAATTTTCCCAGAAATACTTTTGTCCCTATAGAAATTTTTCTCAGATACAATCTTTTTAATTGATAGCGACAATGCAAGCACTTTTTTATTTGAGATATTCCAAGTTTTCGTCCGTAAATTTATTTTTTTCATTTATTTGAATGTATAAGGTAGACTAGAAGTGATAGTGACGTAGAAAAATGTTTAGAACAAAGTGATTTCCTAATATTAAAATACCGTCAAAAATTAAAATTTTTTCTTTCATCAATAATCTTTTCGAAGCATTTAGAAATTAATTTCGTCATAAAAAAAATTACTTTGATTAAATTTATATTCACAAAATTAATAATGCAATTAATGATTAATCTTTATTAATAGATAAGCAAACTGGAAACAGTTACTAGAAGTGAAATTTACGCAATATTGCAATCAATCAGGTTTTGACAACTATGTAAAAAAATTAAGATAGAAGGTTTTTTCGTTTTAACGTTTATACAGGACACTTTTTATATAAGATTTATTTAAAAAAATTATATAAATAAAAAATGCGCATTACATTACATATTTGGCAACAAAATTCCTTATTAGTTTATCAGAAATAAATAAAAACACAAAACATGCACAAAGACAAACACAAATACTTCAAGGATATTTAATAGAAAATGTATAAGGCGCTGGTCCAAATAATTAATTACACAACTTCACGTAGGAAAGCAAAATT
>JAUELO010444804.1:0-13818 GCA_032357855.1 Amphibolips quercusostensackenii | reverse complement strand
CTGAACAAAGAGTGTACGTTAAAATTCGACATAAAATTTGGCTACTCATGTTCAGAAACCATCGTTATGATTCAGAAACTGTTGGAGAATGTGTCCATAATTGATACTCAAATTAAAGAGTATTTCAGGTAAAGAAAAATATTACTAAGAAGTTCCGAAGCAATCACGTGACGCAGTAAGAAGAAAATAGCCTCATTTTTGAAAAGGTAGAGACTAGGTCCTTCACCACAATAACGCACCTGCCCATTGATCGCAGCTTATTCAGCAGCTTCCAAAAAACGCGGTCCTACACAACTTTGTTAGGCTCTGCAAAGTCCTGACCTGCCTGTGATTTCTGGATGTTCCTTAAATTGAAGTATCCTTTACAAGAAGCACGCTTCCAAAATGTAGAGGAAATAAAATGGAATGCGCCAAAACAGCTGTTAGCTATTCCGAAAGGTGACTGTAAGGAGTACTTTCGAAAGCGGAAGTATCGCTCAAAGAAGGTTAAGGCTTACAAAGGCAAACACTTTAAACAATATATCATTGTCATTGGCCAAAATTAACTCTAACAACTGGTACACCACAAGGTCAAATACTTTCTGGTCATACCTTGTAGTTTAGAAGATATTCTCGTTTTTCTGAACAACAGACAAAAGTTTTGTCTTTCAGGCTTCGATTTGGAATCATACCTTAATCTGTGCTCTACCTCGTGACTTTATAATTATGTCCTAGAAGTAACAGAAAGTGTGTATATTTCCTGTTTAAAATAAAAATTTAACAAGGACGCTTATGGCGCTCGTCAAATTTAAATTGGCTCTTCTCGGAAAGCAGGTTTTCGAAGTTCTGGGTGCAAAAGTGCCCCGGCGACTCGTTTTTTAACTTGGGGAGGGTATTCTAAATTGAAAATGTTGGAAATTTATCAAGCTTTATATCTCTATACGTAACTCTGTAACGACAAATTGGGCCCCTTTCCTTGCGAAACGTCACAAATATGTCAGTTTTGGAGATTCTTAATTGGTGAGCAAACTTTGGCAATTGGGGATTCGGGATTGTTTCAACACTGAGTTCATAAGTTTAAGAAGTTAAAAAGATCAGTCATTTGAAGACAAAAGTTTCTAAATCCTTTTTATTTCTATTATTGATTTATTGATCTTTATTTAACCTCATAGCAGTCCTGTTAGGCCTCAAAAACTCATCATGTAAAGCTCTCCACCTGGGTCCATTAGCGTTCTAAGTTTTTGCTTTAGGCATTAAATTTGAAATCCCTTTTCTTTATGTAGAAAGGCACTAATACTCATCTTCATGCATTTCTCATAAACTATGTGTCTCCACACATTTCTGGCATGGCATACCTCTTCAGTTTTCTTCACGTCCATGCATTATCTCATGCAAACTTTATTGTTTTTATGGCTTTTTATGTTATTCAAATTAGGGTTTTATTTACACATGCTAATCATACTTTCCAAGGTCTACCTCTAGGTACGCAGACATTTACTTTACAGATCCACGATAAATGTTTCAAGCATGATATTCGGATCAAAAATAAAGTACTTTTCATTAATTTGTGTTTTTTCAAATTATATGGATTAGAGGTGTAGTCGGGCTTCTAATTTTTAACTAGGAAACAAGCAACCGCCCTAGATGCGCGATCGTTTTTTTTATCACGTAAGGTAAATGTGCCAGTCTTCGTCAGTGCATGGGTTATCGGCAGTTGGCGGAGTATTTCACAAATAGTAGCTGTTGTGTTCTTCGTTATTATCAAAAATGTAATTTTTTGTAAGTTTGGACATTCTAGCATCCGATGCTTATTGTTTTATGATGAGAAAAGTAAGTGATTTTAGGGGAAAAGAACATTTTTTGTGACCAGTCGTGCACAGTACTACAATCTAGTAAAATGCTTAAGTTTAGGGTTAGAGTACTAGACATCAGAAAAAGTCTCGTTAACAGTGAAAAACACAAAAGATTACAGTAACTCTATATTTATTATATAAATAATTGTTTGGATCACATGTAGAGGTATAAAAGTTTGTTAAATAATACATAATATTTCTGAAAAGTAGAAAATCCGACGACAGGTGAATCTGTACGCTTGTTGCTTGTATATTCGACACAACTGCCGAATACTGAATTTTGACAGGTGTCTTAAAGCAGTATTCTTTAATTAAATACTGTTAGTGCCATACATCAGTAAGTTAGAAAACGTATTCAGAATATATTAATCTTGACTTGGTTCAGTATTCGGAACTTAAAATATTCTTCCTAAACGAAGAAGTTTTATAAAATTCTTGATGCCGATTACTACAGCATTCTATAGATTCTATAAGGTGCTGCAGTCATCAGCATCAAACAAAATTTACTAAATGCAGTGTTTAAAATTAATGTGTCTAGGCTTTTGTCATTCAGCTTAAGAACATGAATTATTCTTGACTTAAATCCTGCAATAATTTTGGAAATTAACAAAAGAAAAAAATTTTAATTATTCTTAAACGTTATTGCCGACCACTCACTTATGAAAGTGACGATGTAATAAGTAATGAGTAAATTACATTTCTATAATTCCGCTTTATTCGATAAAACCCATTTCTTAAGTTTTAATTATGTTTACTATAGTTTTTCAAGCATTTGAAATCTAAAATTCGCCCTAAGCTTCCGATAACTGGCACACTTACCTTAATCATTATTTATGTAAAGCAATTAATTTACTTATTAAGACATTTCAAATCAGCGCGCGCTATGTAGCTAAACAGAAATTTTGCGCAAAGCATGCGCACCGTGATCAAGGACACAAATTGGGAGCAATGTGTGTAGCTTGCCTGCGAATTCCGGTTGAGTAAACATTCAATGTCGATGATGTTGACTCTTTCGTTTTTTTTTGCAAGCATTACGATGTCGGGTCGATTGGCTTGGTTACAATGATCCGTCCAGATAGTGACATTCTAATATAAGATGTGATTTTCGTTTTACGAAACGGGCATTGAAATGTATTTATGAAAAGGTATCCATTTTGTTAAGAGTCCTAGGTTAAGGGCAATTTTTTGATGTGTAATACCCACCACATCATTATTTCTGTACATATATTCTCTCTAAGCCATTATGCGACAACCATAAAAAGTTTTTTGGATGGATTTGTTCATATATTTACATGAACGGCACAGATCAACTATGTCTTGATTTATAATGTGCTTGTCAATATTCCTGATGCTTAAAACCGTTTCCTAAATCCCAATGACGAATTTTTCTATTTCTGAAATCAGGACACCCTTTTTTATCTAATATTGAATGCGTTAATATACACTTCATGTTGCTTTAAAGTTTTGGGGTACTCACCATGGATAGCCGTTTGTCTCCATTGTGTTTCTAATTCTTCTATAGTTTTTGCTCTGATATTCGAGGCCTTCTCTGAGGAAAAAGTCAAGGGTGTGTAATCGAGATCCACTTTACGCACGGCAACCTCTAAGTTGCTATTCAAATAACCATGCAACTGTATAACTTGTGACTTATACATTTTTTTGACGTCTACAACGCCCCCACTCACTATATGTCATGATCGAACTACAGTTTAAATCCCTAAATTACTGTAACACATTTGGTTTTTCGTTCTTACAACGCAGATGGTTTTGCTTAACTTTTAAAGGTCGATATTCAACCATCTTATTAGCCCAAAAAAGTACATGAGGACAGGAATAGCATAGGTGTTGATTGACCTGATCTGATCGCAAGGAAGAACTTGGGGAAGGAAATTGAAATTTTGGGTGGGTGTGATCTCTTCGAACGAGGTTGTCATATAATTACGATCGAACTTCACTTAGGTAAGTTCGTTTGATGGTACAATTATGCTTCCCACCTCGTTTTCGGGATTACTATTGTAGATATTAAGAGTTGACAATTATCAATAGTTGTTTTTCTTATGAAAGATAGCAAAAAGGCTGGAATACCTAAAATATGAACTATGTCTTAAGACAGTGTTACAAAAGCCTTTGTTTGCTGGAGCAATCGGTCGGTTGTAAAATCGCCCAAAAACCGACGAGGGTTAGTATCAACCAACTGTGTCTCTTATACTGCACAGATCTGAACCTTTTTTAAAGGCATTAGAAGTCGCAGTATATTTCACGCTGTAAGCAGTAAATTCTTGGACTATTCCGCATTGTGTCAAGACCAACTTGATCCAACCTACTAACAACTTACTGCTTTATGAGGTTTTCTAATTGCTTCAAACAAGTTTTTTGTATTGTTTCTTAAATTTGTTAAAACGTGCAAATAGCGCTGTAACCTCGTAGCCAGACAGAATTCGTGTTTATCGTCAAATAACGGTGATATGAGACAGGGTTAGCAAGCTTCAACCTTAGAATTATTAATAATAGAATCTACTTAAATTTTGGCTCTTTTGTTGGAGAACCTAATACAGTTCATGTCAATAAAAGTAAAAGTCTTTATTCTATGGCCCGTTTCCAGCGCTGAAAGAGTCATTAATTTTTTAGAAAGTTTTTGGAAATTGAAGGACTCAAGAAAAAATCAGGTAGAGATCTTGTCCAAGGCAGGTGTAACGTTCAAAGTTGTGAAATACTTGGGACGTGAGGGTCCCAATCTGAAAATGCTCTTAAAAAACAACCTATAGTATCATCCGAAAGATAATTAAAAGATATCAGCGCTATGGCTGATCTAGCAGTATTTAAGGTGCCATATGCTACACTTCTGTCAAACGATTTGCTTAAAAATTCTAATACCCTCCCAGTTTCTTGATTGATGGTATCCAATCCACTTTTTTCGCAAAAGTTCCACTAATTTTGTAAGGCACTGTCGTACTTCTCAATCATAGAATTGGCCAAAGAAGCAATTAAAATCATCGATGTTGATTCTAATAGATCCCTCTGTGTATAGCTTTTCCTGATAGCCGACCTGCAGGCTGAGTAAGCGAAGCTGCCAAGAAATGATGACGAGATCTACGAAGAGACACAAAAAGTGTTGAGCTTGGACAAAATATGAATAGTTTACTCATCGAAGTAGAATGAAAAAGTCAAAACCATGGTTGTGATGTCCACCAGGGAACAACCACAATCCCGAAAGCAACGTCTGTTATTATTGCCCGTAAGGTTCTTAAAACCATCGCAAAAGGTTGGAAGGCTTAGAAATTCTCGTATCTCTAAGAGATTGTAAAGGCGCCAATAGCCACGGCGTCAGAATCGCGATTCTAAAAACAGAATTTATTGCATTAAGATTTAAATTTAGATACAAATAATTAAGTTGTAGGATTAGGAAAATTTTTCGAAATTCTCCGAAATGCCTATTCTGCTAGTTACCTATCGGTGTCCACGTTTAAAATTCTAGACTCTCTGTCTGCTTTAAAATTATCTTTCAGAGTGATGTACGAGGCGTGAAACTAAATTCTTTCACTCTGGTACCATTTCCAAATTTGTCTACTTGATGAGTTAAGATGGTGGCGCTGCATGCCCTCCATCTTGTTGATGTAAACGATGGTGGTTATGTTATCAACGCGCAAAAGGATCTCACAATTGTAGATCCTCGAAGTAACGGTTTTTAGTGCCCAAAACGCTGCTTAAAGTTCTAGACGATTTATATGCCAAGATTTTTCTTCTATGTCCTAAAAGCCATAAGCAGACTCGCCATTGAAGAAAGCTCCCTAACCCGATTTTGACGCGTCAGAAAAGATTTCTTTTTCAAAAGAGAACTGACGCATTGAATTCCGTGTCGAACGTAAGTTTTTTCTAAACCATATAAGACTTGGGTGCAAGGAGTTTGTCAAAGACATTCGTTCATCATATTTGCCATCAGCTATTATTAAAACTTAAAAATTAGCTTGTCCTAAAGTTTCAGCGTGACCCATCCCACAGTATACTGATGGACAACAAGAACGAGACTTCCCATTAACTAAGCAAATTCTCGTATGGTGCAGGACTTTCTCCTTAATGGAAAATCTATCAGAGAGATCGCATTCTCCTGCCTTCGTGAAGATAATTCTAATATGGGATTTTTTGAATTCAACTAGAAACTTGAAAATTCCACAGGAAAAAAATCGTCTAAATAGACAACAGTTAGAAGCTCTTTACCCCTTGAATAGCTTACAACGGGTTTAATAAGCTTCGTGAACATATATGGGCAGATGTTGAGACTAAATGGCAAACAAATCAATTCATAAGGAATAACTTGAAAGGATAATCTTAGAAATGTTTTGAATTCCTTATCGATTAAAACCAAAAAATAAGCATTTTTTAAATCTTTACTTGACATATAACAATACTTTGTAACTAATGTAGAAGCCGTAGGAACGTCTTCTATTTTGAAATGGAGAACTTCACTAAATTTATTTAATGCTTGACATGGTATCTGCTCAAACGGAATCTGGTATCCCTTCACACATTGAAGAATATATTTGTCGGCGGTGATTTTTTCCCAAAATAAAAAAAATTTCTCAAACGGCTTGCATAAAATACCTCTATCTCCATCCGTATCGTGCCGATTACCGGGTTTTGTCCGTTGACTGTTTTGACGACTACTGTTTCCGGTATGTCTGCTGAGATGATGTTTGCTGAGATTTCTGGAATAGTTGTTTCGATTGGAAGTTTTTTTTATGTCTCAACCACAATGATTTTTGGCTCCTCCTGGACGAACTAGTTCAAATGCCCAGACTTCTGATTATATGGTTTTTCCCCAGAAGGCGGTAGTTTGAGGGATATACTTATCTTCTCTAATAAATTGACTTCAATAATTTTTTTCGTTAAGTCATTCCCAAAGAGGAAGGTATTCTTACTTGATTTATTTAAAATAAACACAACTGATTTACTACAACCTGGTGCAATAATTGCCCTTCAAGCACCCGTTTCTGCCTAGTGAATTTTAGTGACTAATTTACCGGTATCTGAAAGAAATTCGAGTAATTTCATTAATTTTACCCTATCTTTAGAGTTCTAAAGAAGCATGTTCATTGCTTGCCCTAGTGCAAATAAGGCCGAACCTACCAGATACTGTGCATTCTGAAAGTGTTCGTCCCTCTTAACCGAAGACTCACACATGGACCATCTACACCATCGACCGTATTAGAAATGGCCGGATCCTTTCCCAACACACCTAACCTCTCACGGTCCAGTTTTGATGACGTGCTGCTTCCTTCCGCCATCTTGTCCACTTCTTTAACTTGATGATTAATATTTTGTGGGTTATTATTGACTGTCCTCTCCTTAGAAGAGACTTCTGCGGATTAATCATGCACCTATGCACAGGCTCAACCAGTGAACAGATAGACACTCATCTCATATTATGAATGTTACTTGCCGTCTCAAAAACCACAAATTGAACTTACCATATCTAGGATTCACAGAAAATCTGTTTGACGGAGACCTTGATCGTACCTTCGACGAACTTCGTGATCGTGAAGGAGATCGCGAGTCTCTCAACGAGCTCCGGGATAACCCACTTGATAAAGTAAGTAGTGTGCTTCGTGAAGAATTTTTCGACGAAGTGTAAGACGCCGAATAATGAAAAAATTGCTCATACTTTTTCAAACGTTTACGATGATCACTTTTCACTTTTTTTTTAGTTTCTTCACTTCACGTATCAGATCAATGATGTCCGTATCCCTGGACAATTTGCGTTTATATTTTCTTATTGAAGTGATCCCCAATAGTTATCCTGAGAACGAGGTGAGGAGTATAATTTCCATGTATATGATCTTATAAAACATTTAAATATTTACTTAATACAGTAATAACTTAACTCTTTACTAAATGATCAATCAGTTTTTCTCCTAATTGGCAAAAGTGGGAATCGTTTTTACTCTGGTATTTACCTTATTTCTATTCTTTATTTTCTTAGTAAATATAATCCTATAATATATCTATAATTTAACAAACATTTTCAAGCTTGTCATAAATATTAATTTGTCCAATGTTATCTGCATTTCATCCCGTTGCTACTATTCTCCAAACACTATTTGAGTTTCTTCGAAATAAATACATATATATTTTGCAGGGATCTAGAATGTTTGTTATAAAGAAAGTTATTCGAAAAACATCTTCTGTTGATAAAAAATTTATCGTAAGCTCAGAATTAAAAGGATGTGGAGTTAAAGTGCAAACAGAGACTTTTTTGAATTTGTCATGCATTTTTTCGCAGTTGTAGTGGTGATATAGACATTTTAAGTCCACGGAATCCAACCCTAGAAGTACCATGTGGTAATCCACATACAATGCTGCTTCGCAATCCACGTTGTGCTTTGATGTTTTGTTTTTTATTTTAAATTACCACTCGACATCGACGTGGATTTCATCAATTTAAATTGTGTGCTTCCACATCGAATTCAATGTGAATATTATAAACACAAAGTTTAGAAAATTAGATTATTACGTCAATAAATACAAAAAATGGAACATTTATCCTGACAAAAGGATATTTTTATAATCCTTTTTTATTTTGTAATTATGCCTTAAGGATCTTACTGCAAATTTATGCTTATGCCCCTATGCGCATGCGGAACCCGCATCAAGCTAAACAGTTTATGATGGATGACAACTTTTTGTAACAAATATTAAATTTACATTTTTTTTCAATTTAAAATTTGAATTTTCATCATTATCTAAAGCTTCAAGAACGTGCTCCTCGAACAAAAGAAAATTCTTTTCTAGTTTTTGTTAATCCTAATATTATTTTGTAATTAAACTTAGTTTGCATCGATCCAGCAACTTATTAGCTAGCAAGTAAGTTCTCGCCTTTTTAAATTGAAAATTGGACCTTTTATCATTTTTAAAGTTAAAAAAACGTGCTTTCTATATCATGACACCTAGGCAGGGCTGCGCGTGGAATTTTCGGTTGTCATAGAATTCCCCTACATGAGTGTATAGAAGCGCATTACATTTTTTAAAGAATTTTTAATAGAGCTTTCAAGAATTCTTTCCAAATAATGTTTCCTGAATATTGCTGGCCCAGCTTCTAATAAATTTCCTAAGACAATCCTCCCTTAATGTCATTAGTCTTGCTACGCAATTTTGCCACAAGGAGTTTATGATATCTCTGAATGGAATTATTATTAGCAACATAAATGATATTCAACAATAAATGTGAAATAATAATGTCAATTTATGAGACATCGTAACCAAACTTGGTAGTTATACAGAATTCACCAATGTTTAAAGATTATTTAAGGCTGCCAAATAATAACTTAAAATTAAAGGAATTCGGTCTCATTGAATGTTTAAGCAACAAAAAAACACTTATGAAAAAGTCATTTGTAGATTATAATTGTATTTCTATGATTACTGAAGTTTAAAAATCTTATCTCATTTTACGATTATACACATTAAACAGGACAAAAACAAATCAATCGATTTTGTTGAAACTTTGCACAAATAAAATAAATAAGGGGTACACGTGCTGCTTTTTCAGGAGAATATGATCCAATAAACATACTGCAGAGTTAGTCCTAAATTTTTTTATGTATTGCTTACAGTACTGATATAATATTCGTGAATTGACACATAAACGAAGTGTCTGGATATGGTACAGATAAGGGTACCAGATATATAGGGTGATTCATTTTATAAGGCGGAAGAAATGACTTCCGAATCTATAGACGCACACCAGCCAAAGTTGTACCCGTTAAGTAAAAAAATTTGAGAAAAAAAATTAATAACTGAAATCGGATATGATTTTTAGGTGCCTCATTTAAAATTTGTTCTTTTATTGACTCTTTGTTATTTTTTTCTTAGTGTTTTGAACATGCATGTAATTAATTTTCATACATATGAAATTATCCTCTTTTACATAACTATAATTAGACATAATTTTGTCAAAAAATTTTAACCTATTCTTAAGAAAAATAATAATTTCTCTTAACTTTTTGCACATGATGGTATAATAAGCAAGGAATAACATTTCCTTCGAACGTCTGAAAAAACTTAAGAGTTCATTGACTTAAGTTAATAAAACTCAGAAGAACTGGTTTCTTTTTGAAACTTAATTCATCATATTATGAAAATAAATTAAATTAAAAGTCTGAAAGATGTCCTTTTCCGAGGTTCAGTTACCTTTAATTCATAAATTATAAAACTGGATACTTTTATTTATTGTTCAAAATAAAATGCAAAAAGTATTACGCCTTCGGTTTTCTGTCTACTCCTCTTTTCGACCTAATCCCTATGGTACCTATATACCTATTTATAGACGTATTTATATAGCACCTATAGTACCTATTCATTAAATTGATGTTTGGCTTAAGTAGATATTCTAAAAGACCTGTTCTTACAGAAAAAAAGAAATAAAATCTTAGGTAAAGCACGTGCGAAAAAGTTGTGCTAAGTATATAAATATAAATGTTTTATTTGTATACGTCCAAAGTATTTAGTTGTAAATTTAAAGAACCAGAGAACGATTGATAAAATCTTTATGATAAAAGTGTTTCTCGGAAAGTGAAATAAGTTGAGCGAATTGATTTGATCAGTAAGTTTTTTATTTGATAACAAAAAAAATGTATATTTTTGAGAAATAAATAAAATTGAGAGGCCTGTGATGCTGCAATTTATTTTTATTATTACTTTTATGTTGCCATATTTATGTTCATTATTTACAGAAAATAGTACGCCCGACAATTCTTATTTCTCTGAAATGTAAATTCTTTTTTTTTATCAAAAATACAAGATTGTATACACAACTAATTCATTCTGAGTTTTCTGCATTGTTTAGGAAAATAAAATAAAAGTGTTTGAATTATATTTACATATACATTTTTTTAGTTATTTTAGTAAAATCAACATTTTTTATAGCGTTTTGTATGTCCTTCATAATGTTGACGATTTTAATTTACATGACAGGACCGAAAAAAGTCCATTAAAACTTTTTGAGCCGATGATGTTGTACGGTGTTCTTTTTGACTAACTAGGAAACGATTGTAACACTAGCGGACCGATTCACACAGTTGCAAACTAATTTAGTCCTAAAAATCTCAATTTGCAGTTGACAGACACACAAATTACAATTTTAATATCTAAAATTTTATTGCATCTTGTGTTGTTCTTTCATAAATTTGACAAGTTTATTTTTGATATTATTTCTTACGATTAAGGCAAAAAATACGCATCTTGGCTTGAAGTGGTTTTGAGCAAAATTTTAGGTATAACTTAGACGAAAAATTTTGTTAAATGCAATTTCATTTTATCATGTGCGTCCTATCAAAAAACAATCATTAACATTGTTTTAACGTCGTTACAATTTTTATAATTATCTTGCTAAACATCTGCGAGCGCTTTATACTTTCTCTCAAAAACATCTGCGATAGCTCCTACAATAAATTTACAACTTAAGCTGTTAAACCTTCAGAGACATATTTCCGTAAAATCTTAAACTACTTTTAATATTTTTCAAGGTATTTCAGGTTCACAACTTTAAGCTCGTAGAATCCATTTTGAGCACGATATAGCTTAGGTGCCATTCGAGCCGGCTAATGACCCTTTTTCAAAATCTGTACAAACAATGTAAATGACTAAGAGTTCAAATTTTCACGTCAGGTGTTTTTCCCGTTCGTGCCTTTTTGGAGCCGATCGGAAAGGCCCGTCAAGTGGGCAGGACCAATCAGGCCCTCACTTCATTTTTCGAAAAGCATTACTTTCAAATTATTACTATTTAAGCAGCTGACCTCTTCACTTCGTCTTCAAAAGTCAGCTCGCAATTACGTCAAAATCTTCCTCCACCCTAGTATACATTCAAAGTGTAATAAAGTTAAATTATATTTTAAATTAATGGTTTTACTCTTCATTATCATTTAAAATAACGTAACCACAAAACAATGATCGTTTTTTTCAAAAATTTAACTTTTTTATTTTTAATGTTATTTTTTACGATTGTAACAAAAACGACGCGTCCTATCAAAAAATAAGAAAATCAATTTATAGACTATTTTTTACGTATTTATATTTTTGTGGTATCTTCCATAATTTGACCGCGAAATTATATTTTAATTTTTGTTTTGGTTGAAACGAGAACTTTTGGTGAAAAAATTCTGGTTAACGAACTCGGCTTTTCTTTTTGACCCCTTGAGATGTGTACCAAAGCACAATTTAATCGGATCAGTCTTTCAAAAGTTATTCATTATGCAGTCAACAACGAGAACAGCAACGGCGGCAGATAAACACCACCGTAAAACCTGTTTTTTTTTATTCAGGGAGCCTCGAAACGTTAAGATTAAAGAAATCCATGATAGTCAGTTTTTACATAAAACTAATACCTTCTCATCATGATGAGAATGTAAAAATATCAATATGATGTAGGGTCATGCAATAATTATTCAACGAAATTATTAACAAACAAACACTTCTTCCCATAATAGCTTCAACTACAAGGCCATAATAAGACATTATTTATCTCGAGATTACTTAAGGAAAATTTTCTTTGTCTTTAAATTTTACTAGAACTTCATTAAAAATATATTCAAAACACTATCAATATGTTAACAAAATTTCGAATTGATGACCAGATTTCTATCAGAGCGCTAATCGAAAAAATCGCTTAATTTTTCTAAAATAAACTTCAGTTCATGTAACTTAATTTTTTCCCTGGATTTATTTATGAAATATAAATATTTTAAGAGCACCAGCTTCATGCTTATATTCCTTGAGATAACGATTATGATACCATATTCATATATGTACATACTCAAGTAAAAGACTAGTATATTTATTTGATACAGTGTTAACTAAATTCTTCATTAACTGAGTGATCCGTTTTTTTCTCTAATTGGAAAAAATAAGGATTGCTTATGCTCTGCTCTTTACCTTGATGGTTATCCTTATTTCTATAGGTGAACATAATACTACAATATCTATTTATATAATTTCAAAAACATTTTAAGCTTTTCGCAAATAAAAATTCGTCCTATAAATCCGGATTCTGTTTCATTGATATTTTTTTCAGTTCTATTTAAGTTGGGACAAAATAAATACGACTTTGTCGTGCGGCAATCCAGAATGTGTGTTATAAGAAACGGAATTCGACAAATGTTCCCTATTGCTCCTGAATTTGTCCAAATTTCAAAACCAGAAAGTACATTGATTTCAAGTGAAAACGGAAATTTGCCTGCCTCAGACCGAACCATGCTTACATAGAATGTGAAATCAAGAGTACCCCGCGTACTTTAAGAACATGTATTTTCCGCAGTTATACTGGTTTTTTAAAGATTTTAAGTACACAAGAACTAACACATGAAGTACTATGTGGAAAGCTACGTAGAATGCCACGTCGCCATCTACGTTATGCTTCGACGTTTTGTTCCTTGTTTTGAATTACCACTTGAATTTGACGAGGATTTCATCGATTTCTTCCAATTTTTCCACATAAATAATTTTACCTGGGTAGCATGCCGTAAGGGTCTAACACATTACCTTTGGAAAATCAGATTATTGAATCAAAAATAAAAAAAATTTCAATACACATCCTGAGGCGACAATTTGTTTATAATCTTATTCAAATCATTTTTTGTGAGCATGCTGTTATGGCCTAACTCTAACAGTTGTCCTTAGGCCCCAGTGCGAATGCGATATTGCATCAAGCAACATTTAAAAAACTTGCCTTCCGAGAAAAAAACTTCTTAAGAATGATTACCGAAAAATGTTCCTGAATATTACTGGTCCAGTTTTTAATAAATTTTCCTGGGCGATTTTCCCTTAATGCCCTCAGTTTTGCTTTGTAATTTTTTCTAATGAACTTTATGATATCAAGATTCACGGTAGCAGATCGCCGCCAAGTACTAAGAACCGCAAACACAATTTTAAATACCCATGCGAGAAAAAGAATCTGCCATGACAAATGAAATTTGAAAAATCTGCCCGCTGCGCGGGC
>JAUELO010444794.1:0-13819 GCA_032357855.1 Amphibolips quercusostensackenii | reverse complement strand
TGAATTTCATTAATTTATCTACTTATGTTAAAACACTATGGTAGGGGTTTTTATGGTTTCTAATTGATAACATGGAGGTTTTTGATTTTGAACATTTAATTTTGGAAATAAGAATCAAAATTTAAGTTAAAAAATAAATTTATAAATTAAGTTATTAATTGTTTTTAGAAGTTAGTAAAATCGTTAACTTCCATAAATTTTCCATTGCCTCAAACGAAGAAATTAATCAAATTTTTGAGATAATTTTGCTTAATACGTAAAATGTATCTCATTAATTTTTATCAGTTTTTTTAATTTAGGTGAATTATAAATGACTTTCTTAATATACGACGTAAAATGCATTTCATTAATTTATCTACTTATGTTAAAACACTATGGTAGTGGTTTTTATGGTTTTAAAATGATAACATGGAAGTTTTAAATTTTAAACATTTGATTTTAAAAATGAATATTAAAATTTTAGTTGAAAAATACATTTCTCAATTGAGTTATTAATAGTTTATTAAAAGTTAGTAAAATTGTTAACTTCCATGAACATTTTATTGCCCCAAACAAAAAAATAAATATATTTTTTTTGAGATCATTTTGCTTAATACGTAAAATGTGTTTTATTAATTTTTATCAATTTATATAATTGAGGTAAATTATAAATAACTTTCTCAATATACGACGTAACATATATTTTATTATCAAAAAATTTTAGTATCAAAATTATAGTTAAAAAATACATTTTTTAATTGAGTTATTATTTGTTTATTAATATTTAGAAAAATTGTTAACTTTCATAAACTTTCCATTGCGCTCAACAAAAAAATAAATCTAGTTTTTGAGATCATTCTGCTCAATACGTGAAGTGTATCTCATCAATTTTTATAATTTATCTAATTTAGGTAAATAATAAATGACTTTCTCAATATACGACATAAATTGTATTTTATCAATTTATCTGCAAAATTAAGCGCGTTATCGTGGTAGTTTTTATGGTTTTTAAGTTATTATTAAAATTGCAGTAAATAAATGAATTTTCTAATAAAATAATTTATTATTTTCCAAAAGTAAGTTAAATTGTTGATTTCTATAAACTTTCTATTCCCTCAAACCGAAAAATGAATCTATCTTTTGAGAATGAGCTTCTGGGTCACAATTATGTAAACGCAAAAATTAGATCGTAATAAGACAAGGTGCTTTTTAATGTAAGTACGAGAATTGTAACGACCATAAGTAGTTTTCTGCGTGCTTAAATATTGATCCACCTCGTTTTGTATTAAATTTCTTTTCAGTGTACATTGTGCTTATAATCCGATTAACTCACTTAACGAGGAAATACTTCTTTTATAAAATAAGTAACTAAAAAAAATAAAAATAAATAAAAATAAAAATATTAGAAATTGAAAAATTAAAAATAAAAAAAATTTTAAAAAAATAAAATAAAAAAATAAAATAATAATCCGCCACTAATTTCTCTGCATATAACATGAAATCACTATTTTCCATTTACTGATTGTCGTCTCTCATGTCAGTTTCATAAGACCGTCAGCCATAAGAAAATTTGCTAATTATACAAGTTTATGACTAATTTAAAAATCCATGCCATTTTATCTGATTGAAAAGGCTGACCGAAACATTGCACTTTCATCATTAAAATAGATAAGCATACATGTTTCAAAGTGAAAAAAAATTAAAACTAAAATTAAAAATTAAAATATAAAATTCAAAATTTGGGAATACCTTGGGATCTTTTAAAATACCCTACAAAATATTTTTAAAATGAAGTATTTGAAATCTATTAAAAATATCTTGAAACATTTCAAATTTTTTAAAATCTTTTAAATTTTCCTGACACTTTTTAATATTATTGAAAATTCCTTGAAATTTTTAAAGGAACCAAAAAGTATTTGAAATCTGTTAGAATCTTTTAAAATCCGCAGAGAATTTTCAAATCTCTAAAAAATGCCTTAGGTTCTTTTAAAATACTCTAATATCGTTAGGATTTTTTGAAATTTTTTAAAAATAAAATAAAATTTAAAAAAGTGCTGGGAATTTTAAAAAATAATCTGGAATATTTCAAATTCTTGAAAACCTTTTAAAATCCCCTGAAATTTTTGAAGTTTCCCGAAAATGCCTTGGGATCTTCTAAAATGCCCTATAAAATATTTCGAAAGTAGAATGATTGAAAGCTAATAAAACTACGTTGAGATATTTTAAATCCTTTAACATATTTTTAAATTCCTTGAAATTTTTGTAAATATGAAAAATATTTAAAATACCCTAAAACCTTAAAGATTATTTAAAATTCCTTAAAATTTTTTGAAAATCTTAACAATTTCTTAGAATGTTAATAAATATTGAAAAATATTTGAAATACTTTAAAATCTTTTAAAATTTCCAGAAATTTGTTTAATCTCTTGAAAATGCATTTAAATCTTTTAAAATACCATAAAATATTTCAAGTTCCTTGAAATAACTTTAAATTGTTCACACCTAATAAAAATAGCCCTAGGTATTTCATATCACTTGAAATATTTTAAAAGTTCCTTGAAACTTTTTAAAACTCTTAAAAATTCATTGAAATTCTAGAAAATATCCTAAAATATTTAAAATCCTTTAAACTCTTTTAAGATTCCTAGAAACTTTTTAAAATTCTTAAGAATTTTTTCGCGTTTTTTAAAATATGCAAAGATATTTGAAATTCTTTACAATCTTTTAAAATATCCAAAAATTTCTGAAATCTTTTCAAAATGTCGAGGATCATTCAAAATATCTTCTTAAATCCCCAAATTTTTTTTAAATTTCTTGAGAATGCCGTGAGATCTTTTAAAATACCATAAAATATTTTAAGTTCTTCGAAATCACTTAAAATCGTTAAAATCTATTAAAAGTAGCCTAAGGCATTTTAAATCATTTAAAATATTTTGAAATTGCTAAAAACTTTTTAAAATTCTTAAAAATTCCTTGAATTTTTTTAAAATATCCAAAAATATTTGAAAATCTTTAAAATCTTTCAAAATACTAAAAAATACTGGAATCTTTTTAAAATGCCAAGGATCATTTAAAATATCCTGAAACCTTTAAGATTCTTTAAAATTCCTTAACATTTTTTCTCAAATCTTCAAAATTCTTTAAAACTTTAAAAAACATATAAAAAAAAAATTAAAAATTTTTCAAAATCTTTTGAAATTCCCAAAAATTTCTGATATCTCTCCAAAATGCCAAGGATCATTAAAAATATCCTAAGGCCTTCAAGATACTTAAAAAATTAAAAAAAATTTTTTTTAAATCCTAACAATTCTTTGGAAGTTTTAAAAATAAAAAAAATATTTGAACTACTTTTAAATCTTTTCAAATCCACAGAAATTTTTTAAATCTCTTGAAAATGACTTGGGACCTTTTAGAATACCATAAAATATTTCAAGTTCTTTTTGAAATCATTTTAAATGTTAAAAATCTATCAAAAATAGCCTGAGGCATTTCAAGTCATTTAAAATATTTTGAAATTACTTTAAACTTTTTAAAATTTCATCACATCTTTAAAAATAATTGAAATTCTTTAAAATCTTTTGAAATTCCCAGAAATTTTTTAAATCTCTTCAAAATGTCAGGTATCATTTGAAATATCCTAAAATCTTAAGGATTTTTTAGAATTCCTTGAAAATTTTTCAAAATTCTAAAAACTCTTTACAACTTTAAAAAATATAAAAAAATATTTGAAATCCTTTCAAATTTTCTAAAATCCACAGAAATATTTTTTGAAATTTCTTGAAAATGCCTTGGGATCTTTTAAAATACCATAAAATATTTTAAGTTCTTCGAAATAACTTAAAATTGTTAAAATCTTTCAAAAGTAGCCTAGGAAATTTCAAATCATTTAAAATATTTTGAAATTCCTTAAAATTGTTTGAAAATCTAGAAAATTCCTTGGAATTAAAAAAAGGATTCTTAAAGATTTCAAATCCTTTAATATATTTTGTTATTCCTAGAAACTTTTTGAAATTCGTGAAAATTCCTTGAAATTTTTAAAAATATCAAAAAATATTTGAAATTCTTTTAAATCTTCTGAAATCCACAAAATTTTTTTGAAATTCGTGAAAATTCTTCGAAATTTTTAAAAATATCAAAAAAAATATTTGAAATTTTTTCAAATCTTTTGAAATCCACAGAATTTTTTTAAAATCTCTTGAAAATGCCTTAGGATCTTTTAAAATACCCCATAACATATTTTGAAAGTAGAATGATTGAAAGCTAATAAAAATACGTTGAGATATTCCAAATCCTTCAACATATTTTAAAATTCCTTGAAATTTTTTTAAATATAGAAAATATTTAAAATACCCTAAAACCTTAAAGATTATTTGAAATTCCTAAAAATTTTTTAAAAATCTTAACAATTTCTTAACATGTTAAAAAAATTGAATAATTTAAAAAATTTTTTTAAATCTTTTAAAATTCCTAGAAATTTTTTTAATCTCTTGAAAATGCTTTAGGATCTTTTGAAATACCATAAAATATTTAAAGTTCCTTAAAATTACTTAAAATTGTTGAAATCTACTAAAAATAGCCTGAGGTATTTCTAATCACTTGAAATCTTTTGGAAATTTCTTGAAACTTTTCAAAAACTTTTAAAAATTCTTTGGAATTTTCAAAAATATCCTAAAATATTTTAAATCCTTTCAACTCTTTTTAAATTCCTTAAAACTTTTTAAAATACTCAAAAATCTTTTCACATTTTTAAAAATATCAAAAAAATATTTGAAATTCTTAAAAATCTTTTGAAAATTATAAACATTTTTTTAATCTCTGCAAAATGCCGAGGATCATTTAAAATATCCTAAAACCTTCAAGATTTTTGAAAATTCCTTGAAAATTTTTTAAAATCTTAAAATTTTTTTCACATTTTTATAAATATCCAAAAATGTTTGAAATTCTTTAAAATCTTTTGAAATTTCCCGAAATTTTGAAGATCTTTAAAAAATGCCGAGGATCATTCAAAATATCCTAAGGCCTTTAAAATTCTTCAGGATTCCTTAAAAATTTCTTGTAACTATTAAAATTTTTTCACCTTATTTAAAAATATCCAAAAATATTTGAAATTCTTTAAAATCTTTTAAAATTATCAAAAATTTGAGAAATCTCTTTGACATGCCGAGGATCATTTTAAATATCCTAAAACCTTTGAGATTTTGCAAAATTTCTTAAAAATTTTTTAAAATATTAAAAATTCTTTAAAACTTTTAGAAATATCCAAAAATATTTGAAATTCTTTCAAATATTTTGAAATTCCCAAAAATTTTGGAAATCTTTAAAAAATGCCGAGGATCATTCAAAATATCCTGAGGCTTTTAAGATTCTTTAAAAAGCCTTAAAAATTTTTTTTTACATTTTTGAAAATATCTAAAAATATTCGAAATTCTTTCGAATCTTTTGAAATTTCAAAAAATTTTGGAAATCTCTTAAAAATGCCGAGGATCATTCAAAATATCCTAAGGCTTTTGAAATTTTTTAAAATTCCTTGAAAATTTTTTTAATTAAAAAATTTTTTAAAAAATTTTTGAATATATCCAAAAATATTTAAAATTCTTTAAAATCTTTAGAAATTTTCGAAAATTTGGGAAATCTCTTAAAAATGCCGAGGATCATTTGAAAATATCCTAAAAACTTAAATATTCTTTAAAATTTCTTGAAAATTTTCAAAAATCTTAACAATTCTTTGATACTTTTAAAAATATCTGGAAATATTTGAAATTTTTTTAAATCTTTTAAATTTTCGAAAAGTTTCTGAGATCTCTTCAAAATGCCGAGGATCATTTAAAATATCCTAGAACCTTTAGGATTCTTTGAAATTCCCTGAAAATTTTTTTAAACCTTAAAAAATTCTTTGAAATTTTTAACAATATTAAAAAATATTTTTAATTCTTTAAAATCTTTAGAAATTCCCCCAAAAAATTTTAATCTCTCCAAAATGTCGAGGATCATTTAAAGTATCCTAGAACCTTCAAGATTCTTTAAAATTCCTTAAAATTTTTTTTTAACCTTAAAAATTCTTTGAAATTTTTAAAAATATTAAAAAATATTTGAAATTCTTCGAAATCTTTTGAAATTCCCGAAAATTTCTGAAATCTCTTTAAAATGCCGAGGATCATTTAAAATATCCTAGAAACTTCAAGATTCTTTAAAATTCCTTAAAAATTTTTTTAAACCTTGAAAATTCTTTGAAATTTTTAAAAATATTAAAAAACATTTGAATTTTCTCAAAATCTTTTGAAATTCCCAAAAATTTCTAAAATCTCTTTAAAATACCGAGGATCATTTAAAATATCCTTAAACCTTTAAGATTCTTAAAAATACTTAAAAATTTTTTAAAATCTTAAAAATTCTTTGAAACTTTTGAAAATATCGAAAAATATTTGAAATTCTTTGAAATCTTTTGAAATTCCTGAAAATTTCTTAAATCTTTTCAAAATGCTTTAAGATCTTTTAAAATACCATAAAATATTTCAATTTTTTTAAAATCACTTGAAATTGTTGAAATATTTTAAAAGTAGCCTAAGGCATTTCAAATCATTTTAAATATTTAAAAATTACTTAAAACTTTTTGAAACTCTAGAAAATCCTTTGGAATGAATAAAAAAAAATATATATTAAAAAAAATTTTTAATCCTTGAACATATTTTGAAATTCCTAAAAACTTTTTAAAATTCTTAAAAATTCCTTAAAATTTTTAAAAATATTTGAAATTCCTTAAAATCTTTTGAAATTCCCAAAAAATTTTAAAGTCTCTTCAAAATGCCGAGAATTATTTAAAATATCCTAAGGCCTTTAAGATTATTTAAAATTTCTTGAAAATTTTTTAAAATCTGAAAAATTCTTTGAAATTTTCAAAAATATCAAAAAATATTTGAAATTCTTTCAAATCTTTTAAAATACATAGAAATTTCTGAAATCTCTTAAAAATGCCTTGGAATCTTTAAGAATACTATGAAATATTTCAAGTTCTTCGAAATCACTTCAAATTATTAAAATCTATTGAAAATAGCCTGAAGCATTCCCAATCATTTAAAATATTTTAAAATTACTTAAAACTTTTTTAAAATCTAGAAAAATTCCTTGGAATTTAAAAAATGTATTCTAAAAGATTTGAAATCCTTTAAAATATTTTGTAATTTCTAAAAACTTTTTAAAATTTTATCACATTTTTATAAATATCTAAAAATATTTGTAATTCTTTAAAATCTTTAAAAATTTTAAAAAATTCTGAAATTTCTTTCAAATGCCGAGGATCATTTAAAATATCTTGAAACCTTTAAGATTCTTTAAAATTCTTGGAAAATTTTTTAAAATCTTAAAAATTCTTCTAAAGTCTTAAAAATTTTTTAAAATATTTGAAATCCTTTAAAATCTTTTGAAATCCACAGAAATTTTTGAAAGCTCTTGAAAATGCCTTGGGATCATTTAAAATACCATTAAATATTTCAAGTTCTTTGGATCACTTAAAATTGATGAAATCTATTAAAAGTAGCCTAAGGCATTTTAATTCATTTAAAATATTTTGAAATTTCTTAAAATTGTTTGAAAATCTAGAAAATTCCCTGGAATTAAAAAAAAAGTATTCTGAAAGATTTTAAATCCTTTAATATATTTCGAAATTTCTAGAAACTTTTTAAAATTTGTGAAAATTCCTTGACATTTTTAAAAATATCAAAAAATATTTAAAATTCTTTAAAATCTTTTGAAATTTCTAAAAATTTCTGAAATCTCTTCAAGATGCCAGGGATCATTTAAAATATCCGTAACCCTTCAAGATTATTTAAAATTTCTTTAAAATGTTTTAAAGTCTCAAAAGTTCTTTGAAACTTTTAAATTATCAAAAAATATTAAAAATCCTGTTAAATCTTTTAAAATCCACAGAATTTTTTGAAATCTCTTGAAAATAACTTGGTATCTTTTAAAATACCATAAAATATTTCAAGTTCTTCAAAATCACTCAAAATCGTTAAAATCTATTGAAAGTAGCCTAAAGCATTTTAAATCATTTAATTTATTTTGATATTCCTAGAAACTTTTTGAAATTCTTAAAAATTCCTCAAATTTTTCTAAAATATCCAAAAATATTTAAAATTCTTTAAAATCTTTCAAAATACCAAAAAATACTGAAATCTCTTCAAAATGCCGAGAATCATTCAAAATATTCTGAAAGTTTTAAGATTTTTTAAAATTCCTTAAATTTTTTTTTAAATCTACAAAATTCTTTAAAACTTTAAAAAATTTCAAAAAAAATTTAAAATTGTTTAAAATCTTTCGAAATTCCCAAAAATTTCTGAAATCTCTTCAAAATGCCGAAGTTCATAAAAAATATCCTAAGGCCTTTAAGATACTTCAAAATTTCTTAAAAATTTTTTAAAATCTTAACAATTTTTTGAAAGTTTTGAAAATAAAAAAATATTTGAAATACTTTGAAATCTTTTCAAATTTACAGAAATTTTTAAAATCTCTTGAAAATGACTTAGGATCTTTTAGAATACCATAAAATATTTTAAGTTTTTCGAAATCATTTAAAATGATTAAAATCTATTAAAAATATCCTGAGGCATTTCAAATTATTTAAAATATTTGGAAATTACTGGAAACTTTTTAAAACTCTAAAAAATTCTTTGGAATTGAAGAAAAATATATTCTAAAAGATTTCAAATCCTCTAAAATATTTTAAAATTTCTAAAAACTTTTTAATTTTATTAAATTTTTAAAAATATCTAAAAATATTTGAAATTCTTTAAAATGTTTTAAAATTTCAAAAAATTCTGAAATCTCTTCAAAATGCCGGGGATCATTAAAAATATCCTGAAACCTTTCAGATTCTTTAAAATTCCTTGAAAATTTTTCAAAATCTTAAAAATTCTTTAAAAGTTAAAAAAATATCAAAAAATATTTGAAATCCTTTGAAATCTTTTAAAATCAACAGAAATTTGTAGTTCTTCGAAATCACTTAAAATTATTCAAATCTATAAAAAGTAGCCTGAGGCATTTCAAATCATTTAAAATATTTTCAAATTCCTTCAAATTGTTTAAAAATCTAAAAAATTCCATGAAAAAAAATATTCTAAAAGATTTTAATTCCTTTAAAATATTTTAAAATTTCTAGAAACTTTTTAAAATTTTTAAAAACTTTTTATAATTCTTAAAAATGTTTTTACATTTTTAAAAATATCAAAAAATATTTGTAATTCCTAAAAATCTTTTGTAATCCTCAAAAATTTTTTAAATCACTTTAAAATGCCGAGGATCATTTTAAATATCCTAAGGCCTTTGAGATTCTTTAAAATTCTTCTAAAATTTTTTTAAACCTTAAAAATTTTTTCACATTTTTTAAAATATTCAAATATATTTGACATTGTTTCAAATCTTTTGAAATTCCAAAAAATTTCTGAAATCTCTTCAAAATGCCGAGGATCACTCAAAATATCCTAAAGCCTTTAAGATTTTTTGAAATTCTTTGGAAATTTTTGTAAATCTTAAACATTTTTATCATTTTTAAAAATATCCAGAAAAATTCAAAATTCGTTAAAATCGTTTGAAATTCCCAAAAATTTTTAAAAACTCTTCAAAATGCCGAGGATCATTTAAAAAATCCTAAGGCCTTGAAAATTTCTTAAAATTCCTTGAAAATTTTTTTCAATCTTAAAAATTTCTTCACATTTTTAAAAATATTCAAAAATATTTAAAATTCTTTAAAATCTTTTAAAAGTCCCAAAAATTTCTGAAATCTCTTTAAAATGCCGAGGATCATTTAAAATATCCTAAGACATTCAAGGTTCTTCAAAATTCCTTAAAAATTTTTCTAAATCTTAAAAAATTTTTGAAACTTTTAAAAATATCAAAAAATATTTAAAATCCTTTAAAATCTTTTTAAATTCACAGAATTTTTTTAAATATCTTGAAAATGCCTTGACATCTTTTAATATCTTTCAAATATTTAAAGTTCTTCGTAATCACATAAAATTGTTAAAATCTATTAAAAGTAGCCTAAGGCATTTCAAATCATTAAAAATATTTTGAAATTGCTTACAACTTGTTAAAACTCTAAAAAATCTCGTGGAATGGAAAAAAATATTCTAAAAGATTTCAAATCCTTCAAAATATTATGAAATTCCTAGAAACTTTTTTAAATTCTTAAAAACTTCTTGACCTCTTTGAAAATATCCAAAAATATTCAAGAGCCTTTTGAAATCTTTTAAAATCCCCAGAAATTTTAAAAATTTTTTGAAAACGCTTAGAGATTTTTTTGAATATGCTAAAATGTTTAAGATTCTTTTGCATTTCTCAAAAAATTTAAAAAATCTTAAAAGTTCCTTAAAATTCAAAAGATATCCAAAAATTCCCTGAAATTAAAAAAAATATCAAAAAATACATGAAATCATTCAAAATCTTTTAAAATTCCCAAAAATTTTTAAAATTTCTTGAAAATACCTAAGGATTTCCCAGAATATTGTAAAAGCTTTAAGATTCCTTGAAATTTTTCAAAAATTTTTATACACCTAAAAAATTCTGAAAAATTTTAAAAAATATCCAAATATATTTAAAATCCTCAAAAAATTTTTTAAATTTCCAGAAACTATTATAATCTCTTGAAAATGCCGTAGGAATTTTCAAGTTACCCTAAAATCTTTATGAATTTTCAAAATTATTAAAAAATTTGTTCAAATCTTAAAAACTCTTGGAATTTTTTAAAATACTATGAAATATTTCAAATTCTTGGAAATCTTTTAAAATCCCCTGACATTTTTGAAGTCTCTTAAAAATACCTGTGCATCTTCTTAAATATCCTCAAACTTTTCAGATTCTTTGCGATTTTTCAAAAATTTTCGAAAGTCTTAAAAATTTGTGGAATTTTTCAAAATACCATGAAATATTTCAAATTCTTGAATTTTTTGTTGAAATCCCCAGAAAAGTTTTTAATTTTTTAAAAATGCTTTGAAATCTTTTAGAATATTATAAAATATTTCAAATTCTTTGCTATCATTTAAAATTATCAGAATCTGTTAAAAATATCCTAAAGCATTTCAAATAATTTACAATCTTTTGAAATGTCTTGAAATTTTTTCAAACTCTTAAAGATTCCTTGGAAATTTCAAAAATATCCTGAAATATTTCAAATCTTTTGAAATCTTAAAAAATCTCCTCAAATTTTTTCAGTTTTTTAAAAATGCCTTAGGAACTTTTAAAATGCCCTATAAAATATTTCGAAAGTAAAATGATTGAAATCTATTGAAAATACCTTATGGTATTTGATATTCTTCAAAATATTTTGAAATTCCTTGAAACTTTACAAAATTTTTTCAAATTTTTTAAAATATCAAAAATATTTAAAATTTTTTAAAATTTGTTAAATCCTCAGAAATTTTTGAAATATCTCGAAAATACCTGGGAATGTTTTAGAATACCCTAAAATCTTTTTAAATTTCTTGGGACTTTTTGAGACTTTTAGAAATTCCCTGGAATTTATTTCAATACCCTAAAATCTTTAAGATTTTCTGAAATTCCTGAAAACTTTTTGAAACATTAAAAAAATTATTAAAATTTTTAAAAATATCCTCAAATATTTGAAATTCTTCTAAATTTTTTGAAATCCCCTGAAATTTTTTAAGTCTCTTTAAAATTTCTTAGAATCTTCTAGAAAATCCTAAAATATTTCAAATTCTTCAAAATCACTCAAAATTATTGAAATCCATTAAAAATACTTTGAGGTATTTTAAATTCTTTAAAGTATTTAAGGATTCCTTGAAACTGTTTAAAACTCTCAAAAATTCCTTGGAATTAAAAAAAATACCCTAAAATATTTAAAATTCGTTGAAATCCCCTAAAAATCTGTTGCAAATACCTTCTTTAAGATAATTTTTAATTCCCCGAATCTTTTTCAAACTCTTAAAGATTTCTGAAAATTTTCAAAAATACCCTCAAGTACTTCAAATCCCTTAGAATAACTTAATTTGAAATACCCTAAAATATTTTCAATCCTTCGAAATCCCTCTTGACTATTAAAGTTTTTACTTTATTTTAAATCGTTTAAAATATTTTGAAATTCTTTAAACCTTTTGTAAATTCTACAAAATTCCTTAAAATTTTTTAAAATACTCAAGAATATTTGAAATCCTTTGAAATTTTTTCAAATTTCCCGAAATTGGTGAAATCTCTTAAAAATGCCTTGGAATCTTTTTCAATACCCTACAATATTTTAAATCCTTTGGAGTTGCTTCAAATTGTTGAAATTTATTAAAAGTACTTTTAGGTATTTCAAAACCTTTAGAATGTTTTCAAATTTTTTAGAGCTTTTTAAAATTTTTAAGCGCTCTTTAAAAAAAAATTGAATTTCCTTCAGATCTTTTGAGATCCCTTTAAATTTTTGAAATCTCTTGATAACTTAGGATCTTTTAAAATACTCTTAAATCCTTTTTAGTCTTTTGAAATTGCTTAAAAAATGTTTAAATAATATTTTTTGTTAATCGATTTGATAAATTAATTATTTGTGATTGAAGCAACAATATTTCAAGATTAAATTGAAATTTGAAATAATAATTATCATAGATAAATTTGTCTTTTAATAACGAATCCAAAGATATAAAAACACTCATTTTTGATAAAAATGAAGTTATACAGTTTCTTCATCAGGACGGCAGTATTTTATAACTTATGATTAGCATAGTTAAATTTTTCGTTTTCTTATGAATTTAACTACTTAAATAAATAATTGATAATAGAAACTGCAGTTTTAGTGTTTTCTAATTAGGATGGTAGTATTTTCCAACAATTTATCAAAATTGGTGCTACTATTGTTACTATTGCTGCATCATGAAGGGACAAACTTATTTGGTAAAAAAATGATTATTTATTAAGAAAGGCTTTCTTTTATTAACAAAACCTAGGATTTTTAAACAAAGGTGGTAACAAGGATGGTGGATAACTTCAGAAGAACTAGGTAACTACACAAATGAAGTTCCATTTTTGTACTGCTGGTTAACCGTAATGATAATTAACAATCTGCAGGATTGTCTCAAATTTTTTGCTAATGAGCTGTTCACTTGCTTTAAAATTGAGCAGGAATTTAAATCGACTTAAGTTTGATAGGATTTCTAAAGCACAACACAAAACCTCGGTTTAATTCAATTTGTGAAGCACAAAGCTCAGTTGATTTTAATTTTATGATTAGGTTTTGATAAGGGCTACTGGGAATTAGCTTCCAATGACTGGAGTTTATCTAATATTTGATATTTGAATTAATTAAAATATGAAATGAACCTTTCGAAAAATCAATATATGATTTCGATGCATTTATAATGCCAAATCCAACGAAGGGCTTGCTTATGTGAAATCTCATACAGTTGCCGAGATAATCTGGAAAAACTGATTATAAACACGAAAAAAAGTGGTTTTACAGAAAACTTCATATCTAGCTGAAAAAATTTATTTGCCACTGTTCCAAGTGTCATTCTCTTCGTTCTTTAATGCCGAAAAAACAAAAAAAAATCAGAGTTCAGGCTATCACCGTTCGAATAATGCATTGCAGAGAAGTTGTCTCTTTCTACGGAGTTGACAATTTGACGGCTGACACGTACTTGAAGCGAATCATTGTACTGTATCTAGTAATTTATTGTACCACAATCTTTAATATCTGCGAATTCAACATTATTTACGAAGTTTATCATTTTCTTAGTGTTAACAGTATTCAATTCATTGGATTCTTGATCAGGTTTTAATCACGCAGGCGTCTTACGGGCGCTGTACACGTGATACAAAGGATAGGTCGTAAGAAAGTGTACATAGCGCATGCGCT
>JAUELO010444755.1:0-23865 GCA_032357855.1 Amphibolips quercusostensackenii | reverse complement strand
ATGTATATAAGAACAACATAACTTGAAACTTCAGTTTCAGGTTAGCCCTGAAGAAGTGAACTGCAACGTTCACGAAATGTCGGCAAGATTCGTAGTTTTTTACACGATTGTAACCCGAAAAAACTCTTTTATTAACATGGATATTATATAATCATGCTGATATATGTGCGAAAATTCCAAGAGTGATCTTTACATTTGATCTTGAAATAACATTTGATCTATGCCTCACTTTTATCAATTTTATATTGACAAAATGTTATTGAGTGCAATTAAATCTCTACGATTTATGTTGAGAGCAAGCAAACGCTTCAGACACCCTGCTGCTCTTAAAATTTTTTTAAATACATTTTTGAAATCCAAATTAGATTACAAATACATAATTTGGTCACAACATTTGCAGAATAATATTAGAGCATATATTATGCATATATTAAGCATATATATATAATATATTGAAAGTTGCCAGAAAATATTTTTAAATTTCTGCACTAAAAACAACATGGGACTCATCCTACACCTGGTTTTGATCTAAACGATTTAAGATAAAGATTGAATATTTGCTCATTAGAGGGCAGGCAAGCATATACTATAGGGCCGCCTTTCCCAAACTTTGTTCGCACTTTTGGATAGCGGCAGGGTCGCCACCTTTAAATTTTTTATAAAATACCGGACATCAAGGGGGACAATAGACTGCTTGTAGTACGGGCGCGGTTGCTTGCCGCGCATGTTTTTCTCATAGTTAGAAAATTAGATCCAGTTGAGAAGAATGATAATTCATTGAAGTAATTGTAAATTAAATTTTTAAAGGGTGCTTCAGATTTGCTAGATTATGACAAGAAAGTTAAAAAAAGATAGGAAAAATTGGTTTATAGCTTTAAATGTTGTCGCACTTTTGTAACACTGACATTTTTTTTAGTGAAAGTCTATTTTTTTCTCTGTAATTTGACGAACTAGCTAATGTGTGTGGTGCCACTTACTTGCTGTGCAACGTGAAATACATGGCAGAGGAAAACAGTCAAGAACACAATGTTTTTTTGTTTGTCGTTATCGTGAAAAACTACAGGAGAGTGCAATTTTAAAGCGATGGTCAACAAAATGGCTTCATTAAACTTAGATTGAAACAAATGTTTTGCCATTTGTACAGACAAAGCAGCTGCAGTAACGGAAAAAAATTTATATTTAATAACACGAATTTCATTGAACCTCTACCAGGTTATTCAAATTCTGTTATATTGGACTATGTCATTATTGTAAATTACATAAAAACATGGTCTTTAAAGGCTTGTTTATTTAAAGAAATGTGCTCTGAATTGGGAGCAGATTTTGTGCACTTACTGTACCACACATAAGTTAGGTAGTTATTTGAGGCAAAGTTTTGAGTAGATTAGTGTTATTGAAAGACAAAGTTCATGTGTTTGTATGTGATAATAACAGTTCTCTAGCGCATAAGTTTGATGACCAGACGTCTCTTTGCAAATTAATGTATTAAGTAGGTATATTTAATTCAGTTAATGAACTCAATACAAAAATGCAAGGCTGTCATTGTGATATGATTATTCTCCAGTACGAAATGAAAGGGTTCTAATTAAAAACTGATTATTAGATTCATCAACTAATAATTGATCAATTTGATGCATTTTTTCTGCTATAAGCTCATTCTGCAAGCTGTCCACCAGATGCATATAGTTTGGACCTGTTCTTATGGCACTTGCATGAAATAATGTTTTAATCAGGAAGTATCTTATGCCTCTCCAGTAATACAAAAAGGAGTCGCTTATCAGCTATTTACACAAAGTTGTTTTGCAAAATGCTTACATCGATACAAGTTTGCAACATCAATTATTTGATTGAAGCGTCAACTTGCGAATAAAAGCTAAATACTCAACCCGTAAAGTTTCTCAGTTTTGGATATTTCTTCAAGATGAATATCTAAACGCCTACATTAAGTGGACAAATTAACTCAAGGATGACTTGCTAGACTGCTACGATGCCAGCATTATTCCTGTTTACAGTAGCATTGTAGCGTGTGTGTACACTCTGTGGCGCCTCAAACATCTAGTTTAGCCTAATCACGTTTCGCATATATCTTTGCAAAATCAAGGCAAATATCTTGGAAAATGAATATGAGCGCAAAACGCTTTTGCAGCTGCTAAATGAACAAGCCGCAGACAAAGAAAAAGAATAGCCAATAAAACCAACCGCGAAAAGCAGGGACGTTCTAAAAACTGGACACGATTTAAGGACAAGTAAAAACATCAACATCTAGGTTTCTCGTTAACCCCAAGGCCTAGCTGAAATAGACACTTTTCTTCGTAAGGATATCCTAGAATAGTTCGACCTCTGGACCATGAATTGTGCAGTTTAATGTACTATTAGAGCTTTTTCTGACTTAAATCAAAAGTAAAAACCGATAATAGATTAGAAACTAAAAGACGCTTTCTTCAACTGAACAAGAAGATTGTATGGGAAAGAGAGAATGCGTCTTGTTTTCAGTATGTGATTTACTACATAACATCTGGTAGACACTTTACGGAAAGGTTTTGCAAGTTCTCTTAAGAAGTGAGGATCCACCATTACACATTGATCAAGTGAAAGCTGCTGACAATTGAGCAGCACATTGTTGACAAAAGACGGATGCTATTTGACGCCAGAAGAAGAATAAAAAAGAAGGAGAGGTAGGTCAGGAAAAATCAAAAGATATCCGTTGACGCATCGCGTTTCTTCAGCGATCTTCCACGTTATATAAAATACTTACAACTGTTTTAAGCTGCAGGACTGTTCAAAGAATCAGGCCTATGTGAAGTGAAATGTAGGAACAGCGTGTTTCGAAAAAAGTTTTAGCAGGATGCCAAAAAAACCTACTTATTTATAGGCGCGTCTGCAAAATCGCAGAAGCTGATCAGCGCGTCCTGTTAATAGCATAGAGAGATTTAAGCCCCTTTATAAAAAATAAATTTACTTTTTTCTAGAAATTAACGCATGACAAATAACAACGTCACCATCAAGAAGAGCGCCTTCTAAGGCGATACCTTGAGCCCTTTTTTTTGCATCACACGTCTGCCTTAATCTCTTGCACTACGCGATTCTCATGGTTACCAATCATCGTGACATTGAGGTCATTCATGTATTTTGTACAGATATTCTGAATATCTATGCTTCTGGTAAAAGCAAACTTCAGTCTGCCTTAAATATCTTCCATCGTTACAGAGAAGAGATTAGTATGGACTTAAGATTGAAAAAGAGGGCCAAAATTCATCTAAAGAAAGAAAAGAATACTGGAGTTTTCACGCGTAATGTCAAGCATATGCATAAGAGCTTGCATATCAAGTTTAAACCATTGATAACCGAGTAATCAGAGATCAGAATACAGGGGAAAGGGGCTGGCGCAATTTTTCTAAAATAAAAACATTATTTTGAATTCACCACAGCTACCTGTCATAATTTTTAAGTGCGCTCAAATGCGCCACCAACAAAAAAATTGCGCTAGCTAAATAACAAAGATAGCATTTATAGGGGAAGGGGGCGATGCAGGTTAAAATAAAAAATAAAGGATATGGAGTAATTTGTCTTCAAATGCCCTCATATGCGGCACAAAAATTTTTTGCAAACCTGAAAAACTGTTCTCGATACGAAAGTTTTAGCACTATACAAACTGATGACCAAGTGATGCTCAACAAAATAAAAAGCTTTTTATCCGCAATTTTGAAGGAACTTTCGGATAGGGTTTTAAATGCGCTCATAGGCGCTATACGAATTTTCTGATTATCTTAAAAATTATCCAAGATATGGACGTCATAACACTTTACAAAGTGATGACCAAGTAATGACCAACAAAATAAAAAGTTTTGAATCCGCAGTGTTTGAGGGGACTCTCGTATGAAGCTTTGAATGCGCTTATATGCGCTATAAAAATTTTCTGAATATCTTGAAAATTTTTTTAAGATATGGACGTCAATACACTGTACAAAGTGATGACTAAGTGATGACAAACAAAATAAAAAGTTTTTAATTTGCATTGCTTAAGGGACTATCGTATGAGGGTTCAAATGCACTTACATGCGCTATAAACATTTTCTAAATATATTGAAAATTGTCCAAGATATGGACGTCATAACACTGTACAAAGGGATGACCAAGTGATGACTAACAAAATAAAAAGTTTTCAATCCGCAGTGGGGAAGAGACTGTCGGATGGGGTTTTAAATGCGCTCATATGCGCCCAAAAACTTTATAAATATTTTAAAAATTGTCAAAGATATGGACGTCATAACACTGTACGACGTGATGACTAAGTGATGATCAATAAAATAAAAAGTGTTTATTCCTAAGTGGTGAAGGGACTGTCGTATGGGGTTTGAAATGCGCTCGTATGCGCCATAAAAATTTTCTGAATATTTTAAAAATTGTCCAAGAAATAGACGTCATAACTCTGTACAAAATAATGACCAAGTGATGACTAACAAACTAAAAAGTTTTCAATTCGCAGTATTTAAAGGGAAGGTCGTATAGGCGCTTTAAATTCGCTCATATGCGCTATAAACTTTTTCTGAATATTTCAAAAATTGTCCAAGATATGGACGGCCTAACACTGTACAGAGTGATGACCAAGTGATGACTAATAAATTAAAAATTTTTTAATCTGCAGTGGGGAAGAGACTGCTGTTTCTCAATTTTAAAAGTGGCGCATATAAGTGTATTCGAAATCCCTTACGACTATCCCTTTATCACTGTGAATAAAAGAGTTTTTTCTCTGTTGGTCATTATTTTGCAAAATGTTATGACGTCCATATCTTAGGCAATTTTCGAGGTAAAAAATTTCGGTGGCGCATAGGGGTGCATTTGTAACCTTATACAAGAGTCTTCATCATTGCATAATTAAAACTTATATTTTATTAGTTATCACTTAGAAAATGTCATGGCCTCCACATCTTGAGCAATTTTAAAGATATTCAGAAAATTTTTAGAGCGCCTATGGGCGCATTTCAAACTTCATACGATAGTTCTTTCATCACTGTGAATTAAAAACTTTTCCATTTGTTGCACATCACTTTACAAAATGTTATGCTGTGCATATCTTGGTTAATATTTAAGATATTTAGAAAATTTTTATAGCGTAAATTAGCTCATTTTAACCCATAGACGATAATCCTTACAGCACATAGAATTTTCCCATGACTGCAGATCAAACACTTTTTATTTTGTTGGTCATCACATGCTCGTCACTTTGAAAAAGGTTACGACCTTTATATATTAGGCAATTTTTAAGATATTTAGAAAATTTAAATTGCACATATGAGCGCATTTAAAAGCCAATACGACAGACCCTTCACCACTCAAAATTAAACTTTTTATTTTGTTCGTCATCACATAGTCATTACTTTGTACAGTGTTATGACGTCCATATCATAGACAATTTTTAAGGTATTCAGAAAATTCTTATAGCGTATATAAGCGCATTTGATGACGTATGACTTTATCTTTTTTATTTCGGATTCTATATAACTGTCGAAATTTCAAAAACTGCGTCACACTGACTTCCCAACACAAAAAATTTTATCTTTGTTAAATAGCTAGCGCAATATTTTTTATTGGTGGCGCATTTAAAATTATGACGAATAGCTATTGTGAATTTAAGAAAATATTTTCTCAAAAAAAATAGCAAGCCCCTATTTTGATCGCTGATAACTCGGTTATTAATGCGGCGCAAAATTTTTCCTTGGTGGCGCATATCAGCGCATTTGCGGCAGGATTTACTGGGCTATAAAAAACCCAAAAATAAAAAGTAAGGGGGCCTGTTGTAGCTGACCGTTTTTGAACCAATAGTAAGGCCTTTAGTAGATTTTTTTTAAATTCTCGACAACTCCAGGTTTAGTCCTTACTAAAAGTTGGGTAATTCAACTAACCAATATCAAATTTGAATCCTCCCATTTTCCGATTTTTAAGGTTTGATTTCTGACCTCTACCCTCTTAGGTGCTGCTGTTGCAACCACGATCACACCAGAAACTTAATCTAACAGCTTTACTTCTTTTATGCTGTTTTAAATTCTTTGACCTGGTCGTCATCCAGTTCAGTTGTAGGGAACTGTTTGGCGAATATAGCAATTTTCGGGTGTCTTTAAAGGACTCGGTTATGAAAGACTGACGTTTCAGCCGCACTTCCTTCTGCTTTTTAATTTCATTAGCCTCTCAACCTCTTCTGAGCAGCTCCCTATAGTTCAGCTTAGCACGTTTTCACCATTTGATAGCAACGGAAATCCTTGTAATATATCTATGATTTCAACCAAAATTTTGTTTATCTTGAAGAAAATCAAAATTCTTTCGATTTAATATGCCCGAAGCAATTTTGCACCAGCCCAAATGTGTGTGTCAAAATTTAGAAATGCAAAAATTATACCTTCTTACTGTGCTTGCTATACGTGAACACATAATAAAGTGCTCACAGTATATTGTAGTATATATTAAAAATAATTATCAAGCGATTTTAGTTGATTTGAATATAAATTTTTTTAAATAGGGTCATATTATTATAAGCTGAATAGCGACATCAATCTTAATTGCATTTGTAACACAATATTTTTCTTCCTTAAAGCTGACTTTTATCAAACGTAAATATGACAGAAGTACATATTTGACTTATGTGCTCTAAGAGATAATGACTATTTATGAATTATATATAACATAAGCTAATAAAGTAAAATGTTCATTAGTTACATTTACAATTAAATTCTCCATTAAAACATAATCTTGATCTAACCTGAAAGGACGAGCACTGGTTATACTATGTTTATATCTTTAGCGGTTATCCTTTATTCTATTGGTGAATATAATAACATAATATACTCATACTTTTTATAATTTTTTTGTAAGCTATACGCAAATCAGAATTTTTGCGACTTGATCTTTACGCAGAAACTTTGCACGAGCACTATTGTGCAAGCCGCACGTAAATATAAAATATAATTCCAACAATACATATGAGTATCTAATAATTAATATTTAGAGATCATATGCATTCACCCTCTGTTTACATATTGCGTCTCATTTAAAGGTAAACTTTAATTACATTAGCGGATTTAAAAAATGTGCAAAATACCTTACTAGCATGGGAACAGAATTGTTAAATATCATAATTAGTTTAAAAATACATCATTGTAAAGAAAAAATGTCACAATTTTATATTTCTTTAAATTTTATTTAAAAAATTGTGGCAATTTTTGTTAAAAGTGTTTTAATGGCAAAAAGAACTTTTAAACAAATCTTTTTCCCTTGCTTAACCTAACTGTTCTCACGAATGCTCTTCAATGTTAGAAAAGCTTAATAAATTCCACTTCATGATAAATTTCACTCTAATCACCAAAAATTAAGATATAATACAGATTACAACCACACTCTCAACTCATGATATATAAACAGAAGATTGTGTAATTAAAAAAATTTTATGATTTTTTTTTGTTACAGCATCAAGTTCACAATTTGAGTGTTTGCCAAATGGCCAGCCTATTCCTGGTGTTCCTCGCAGCGAACCCTCTGATTTTTCGGACGGGCATTCTCCAGAGAGAACGCTTCCTCTTGCCAGCTCTTCATTAGCCGGTACTCATCCCACTACCAAGCATCCTTCTCGCAGTAGGCCCAGGTCTCCTCTACCTGCCGAGTATTCTCTTCGTGCCAGGTCCAGATCTCCTTCTTCCATTGAACCTTTTTCTCTTGTGTTTAGATTTACACCTGAAGAACTGAGATCTGTTCGACTTATACCCTACAAGAACTCAAACCGAATATATGAACTTCGAAGATACGCTTTTCCTTCTAATAAACCAATTGGATTGAGATCAAGGACTAGTGCGCTTAAGCCTATGCCAACCGAAGAACAAATTGTATTGTCAACATCCAATGGAGACGTCTTTGCAATAATGGACAAAGCAAATGGACAAACGATTTTTCGTGGAATATTTAGACCTATCAACGAGTATGATTTTAATAGGGGCGGAAGACGGGTAAAAATTAACATTGAAAGTGGTGCAGTTGAAGAAATGACCACAGAAGAAATCGCGGATAGTCCATTAAGCACTAATGCCTCAATCGCAAAGACTTTTAGAGTATTTCGTACGCAAACCACAAGTAGATCAACTGTAAATATAACTTAATTTATGGTTTTCGAAATTAAGTTATAGTTCGATTATTAAAAATTAAAAAAATATTAGATTTTTCAAAAGGAATCTAAATTTGTTCAATAATAAAACTTTTTTCATTAAATTTAAAATCAAAATAAAATATAAGTTAAGTCTGAAACGTTACATTTTTATCAACTTCAGTTCAAAATTTCCTGAGTAAAAGAGGACAATTTTTCAATATTAAGTCATATTTTACCTTTTATTAAAGTGCGCAAAGTTTTGATCAGATACAAGCTGATGACGTCTAAAATTTAAGGTAAGGCTGACACTGCTAAAATGGTATTATTGATTTAATACTATACTGCACGAATGCGCATAAGGTTTTGAAAGCAATTCAAATCGTTTAATTTTTAATTTTTTTTACTTAAAATTGATTCAAATTATATAATTTTCAAAATTAAAAAAGGAACGCGATTTTTTTCCCTTAATTGAAACAAACATCCTGACTTTTTTAAAGCTCAATTTTATGTTGAGCTCTGGTATATTAAATGTTTGCTTCATTAATTTATTTATCACTGACCGAGGCTGCTTATTCATATATTGCAAATTAAATTACATATTCAATTCTTCATAATTACTTTACTTAGTCACGCTAAGCAATTTATAAAAACAATTTTTGTAGATAAAGATTTTTCCTTTTAAAATTTTTTCAAATATGCGTCTTGTCAGGATATAATGCCGAATAAATTTGTAGATCCTTTTGAGATTACTAATTAGAAAGAATTTAATTATTTTTGACAAATATTTTTCCAAATTTAAGATAACTCTGATACAAGCTAAGATCCATATATAAAAGTATAAAAAAATAATGAGGCTGCGAATTTAAAATGTCAAAATTATAAAGCAATAAAGTTGTATAAAAAATAAATAAAGAAGAAACATAACGAATCTTCGGTCACGTTCTTTTTGGTTTTGCTCGCCGTGAAACTTCGACAAAACATAATTTTGACACAGCGCACATTGTCCGTAGCCAAAATCACATTAAGATGGAAAGATGCATGTTTCACATTCTTTCATACTGTCTTTATTTTAGGCCTCAGCTCGCTATGTTTATGAAATTTAGCTGCATGTGTTGCCCTAAAATTCCTTTCATGTGGACAAGCACTAATAATGACGTAGACTCTTTTGATATTGTCCTCATGCAACACGATTTTAAGTCGATTGGCTTGTATATAATGACTCATCTAAATAGTTGCAACCCAGCTTAAGATGTATTCTTTGTTTTTAAAAAACAGGCACGGGGATGCAAATATAGAAATGCATTTATTCTGATAACACTCCTAGGTTTGGGGCACATTGAGGCTGTGCTTTGATTGCTATATTGATGAATCCGTGCGTGTACTCTCTTTGAGCAATTACGCGACAGCCGTTTATAATTTGATCAATTAATTTTTCAAGTACCTCCACACAATCGGCACATGTAAACTACACATTGAAGAAACAGGTACCAGTGTCAATTTCTAGCGCTGAAACCCCTATTTTAAATTGCTATTACAAATTCCGCCGTTTCCAAAAATAGGAAACCCCTTTCCAGCGAAACATTTGATGCTTTTCTGTACACTTCATGTTTTTTTTAAGGATTTTAGGTGTTCACTGTGGAGATATTTTTACTTTTATCGCCTTTTTATTTCCTCCACGGTTTCTGCTCTGATATTAGAGGTTCGACTTTACTGCCTTCTTAGACTACTCTTATTGTACTGATGCAGTGTATAAGTAAGAACATTAGGTCTCTGCTATTGCAGGCTATAATTGTACCTAATATCAGCCAGTATCAGCTTTCTGTTTCTATTTTCTGTCTCATATTGATTCGATTGCTTTATTTTTCTCCTCACATTTCTAAAATTCATATCCAACTTGATTCTTTATTGTGGATCTCGTTACCTTTCTGGAGTCAAGACTGCATTTGTAGGTCCAGTTGTACGACCTACAGCGACTACAAGCTTAACTCTTGTCAATCATAACGAAAATTCCTTTTAAAGTACTTCAGATTTTTCGGGATTAGGCTATGTACATTAGGAGAAACTTAAATGTTTAGGTTTGCTTTTAGCGGATCCGATACTTGATCTTTATTTATCCTAGCACCTATGCCGTTAGCTTTAATCAGATCTTGGTTATTCGCACCTTCAAAAAGGAGTTCATTCATAGTAGGCCGCCTTTCCACTTGCATTTTAAACGTAGCTATTTAAGTTTCAGAAGTGTTATAGTGTTTTACCGGTCGCTGCTTGATCTTGAGTGTAGCTTCCTTAAAATGATTTTTATCATCGACGTTTTACCCGCCAAGTCAACCTGTCATTTAATTTTCATTGCACGGACTTCTGAGGTGAGTAGATTATTTCTGATATGTATCCTTTACTTTAGCGATACGAACTTTTACTGCAACTTTCTTTTTTTAGACACTTTGCAGCAAACTTTGGCATGAATTTGTATTGTTTTTACCTTCTATTTGTGTTTGCGAATTTGCGCTTTCTTATAGAGACGCATTATTTCCTCTTTCGTTACTGTATTCCAGTTGGTGCTGTCCCAAGCTATTTCTTGTAATATGGTTTGCTGAAAATTGCTACCGCTAGCACATGGATCATCGGCAAGCACAGTTAATGTACTGCTGGCTACCCCTTGCGGTAGATGTTTTTTGCTAGGCAGCTTTTTGATTTGTTAGATCTACCTTAACATCTCGCAACTCAATATCGTTAGGGTCCCTTATGCTGTCCCCCCACTGGCGGCTCCGAGAGCACCCCGAAACCCTTGGGAGTCCACCATCATTTTGAAATATTAAGTACACTTTCTATTTTTTCGTATGCGTTACGGTGTTTCTTTTATTTTTTTGTCTTTGTCATCAGCTTGTCTAGCAGAAGGTAACTCTTTAGTAGCAATATCATCGACAACATGGCCGTCAAAGTCATAAGAGAAAACTCAAGCCCTATTGCGACATCAACGCGCCTATCTCCATCTGAGTGGTTAATTGCTCAACATTTAAATGTACACTCTTAAAAATATGCGAAAAATTCAAATAATGTGATTTAATCAAAAATATGACAAGCGATTCTAAAATATTTCAAGCAAATTCTAATGATTTTGCGCGACGTTAATGTATTTCAATGAATTTAAAATAATTCCGTAGGAATTTCTAACATCTAAGAAGATTCCTTATGATTTTAATATTAAAAGAAAGTGCGAGAAATTTCCGTGCAAATTAAAAGATTTAAAAGTGTTTTAAGTACTTGGACGAATTTTAAGGAATTTTAAATATTTTCTAGAACTTCAAGGATTTGAATAGATCAAAAGAGAATGTTAAGAATTTCATCAACTCAAATAAAATTTTCCAGAATATTAATGAGTTTACCAGAATTTATGTGATTTCAATAAATTCAAAAACACTTTATAGTGTTCTGTGTTTGTTAAGGGATATTCAGGAACTCAACAATAATAAATCTTGCCCATCTTTAGGATTTAGAGTCTTTGTCTTGTGAAAAAAACCATATCTCTTTCATAAACATGTTTTCTATAATTCAAGACAAAAAACATTTTCAAAGACCCTGCGGTTTCTAGTTTTGAAATCAAATTTCCCGAAGGCTGATTTTGTTGGTTTAATTCTTTTTCAAGAAAATTGGCAGTTTTAAAATAATATACACTTCCTGCAATAATCACACTTTTGACCGCATTTCTACCACTACATTAAGCTACCTTCTTTCCATGTACCTTAAACGGAATTTGTGTAACGCACAAGCGCTTACCGATATGAAGATGATCTGTTACCTCAATATAAATTTAGTTACCCCCTGCTAGAAAACTACAGATATTCGCTGCTGCAATCTTTCCTACTACCTTTTTTACTATCTTATTGTCTTTTTGTTTATCTATCACGAAATCCTGAGCTATAAGTCCTAAGTTTTCCCTATTATGCATCTACAAGCCCAGAAAGTCACCTAAGCTTTCTTTACCACTGCATTACCATGAAAATTATAGATAATTTTTTGTCTAATATCACTGCCTAAACTTTGCTGATTTTAAAAGTTCTACTTCCCTACCGTGTGACTAAGGTTTCCTTAGATCAGGAAGTTTTTTTATTCAGGGAAAAATCATGAGTTTCGTCTCATCCGGGTTAACGAAAAAACAACGGTCTGTACCATTACTCGTCTTTATTGAGCGCTTATTGTCTGAGTTACACTTTTTATTTCAGTTCGTTACCATGTAGTAAGTATGTACCGTTCTGCGTTTTAACATGAATTGCCTCCACCAAATTTCTGTTTTACTAACTCCACGTGTTTAAGCAGAACCGTATACAGATTAAACTTAGGTGATACTAAATGCCGCCTCTATTTTTAAAAACGCTGCAGTTAGTTAGGATTTTCTGTTTCGTGTAAAGGTCTACTAATTTTTCTACTTTTTACAGTATAAACGGGTCAAGCTAATTGGTTCAAAGTATTTTGCCTCATAAAAGGTATCCTCACCAGATTTTGGAGAAAAGATTGCTTTTATCTTTCTTTATGTCAACGGGGTGTATCCCATTGCTGGACATGCCCAAAAGGTGCCGCACAATAGACCACAAAGGACAGCAATTCTTCTTAAACTCATGCAGAATTAGAACTTACTATATTTAAATATAGTGCTGTATGTTAATATAATCCTTTCTTTCTCTTCAAACCCAAATCACCACGTGGTCTCAGAAATTGTCAGAAAGTTTAAGCAACAACGATTAAAACTTTTCTCTAATCTCCATACGAGAGTCAAGTTTGAGTCAAATCAAGGTACTAATTCCTCGCTAAAAGTTAAAATTTTTAAACTGTCAAGTAGCCAGATTATCTGACTGCGTCTTGGCCTGAATTTAGGTAGGAATTTCACTACATTACTAAGACAATTTTAGCTGGATCACAGACAGTTTTCCCAATTAGCAGAATACCGTAAAAGCATGAGCAAATCTTTAATTTTGAGTTGGAATCACTAGCAATATTTAAAATTAAACGTAATTTTTGAAATACTCAACAATAATTTAAAATCCGGTGGAGGTAATCCCTCAATGACATGATGCACTGATGGGGAAGGTAAGGAGCAATTGAAATGATTATTATTCTGTATGTTTACAATAGTAAATGTGAGAATAGAAGGAAACAAATAAAAAATTTTATGTTTGTGTAATTTATGGACGACTCCGTAACATCTGTAGACATTCTGTTAAAATCTGATAAAATTCGTCAAAACTTGTTGTGATCTATTAAAAATTCTCGATGTGTATAAAACCTTGGAATCCAGTACATTAAAAATGTCAAGTGAATAATCCTTTAGATTTTGAAAAGAAGAAAAATAAAGGTAAATTAAGAACAAATTAAATAATGGTAAAAATTAAATTCTTTATGCTTATTTCAGTAAAGTTTCCATTACCACTCCAAGTGGTACACGAAAGATATTAAACATTTTGCTAGAATTTTTTCAAAAGAGAACGATTACGATATTAATAGTAAAAAAGTTGAAGTCCTGATTTATGTAGAATTTTTTTGCAAGAAACACGCTCTAAAACTTTCAATTTAACATCTTATTTTTTTCTTAATATCGTAATTGTTATATTACCAAGTTCTGCAAACATTATCAAGCCTTCTCAGCAATGAATATGGATCTCTGCTTCTTCAGCTACATGCTTTTTTATCAGAGCAATCAAAGCATCTTTATCTTCTTTATTGTCAAGAAATATTCCTAACCGATACTGGGAGGCATGTCCCCTGTGGATGATGCCGAGGGTCCATAAATCCTTTGCCACTTGTCCTCTTTAATATTTCCGGTGACCGATCTTACATTCGTCAATTTTAATGATTTCGCTGACACTACTTATGCGACCTTCCTGTTCGAGATCCTTGTCAAGAGCAAGCATGCAGACCTCTTCATAAAATGGAAAGCGATCCGCAATAGTTTTTCTAGAAACTTTCTGGTCTTCCAAAAGGCTGTCGTCGCCCTATGTTTCCTCAATACTAAAATTTACTGCAAAGCTGTATTTAATTAACATAGATGAGGTTGCAGAATTATAACAGTTTTCAAACCATGTATTTCCCGCAACAGTGTGACGGTGAAAATATTTTCCTTTTTTTCAAAAGGAAAATTAGGCATAGGTTCATTTTAATTCACGGAAAGCAATTTCTTTTTGTGCTTATAACAAAATCGTTTAGTTAAAATCAATTCAATATTTCATTGTCGCTAATTCATCTCGATGGTAGGCCTATCACGTGCTGTACATAATGCTGTTATACGTACTAAATGTCAATAGAAATTTTCTTAAAAACTTTTTCTTCTAAAGGAAAAGCATTTTAAACACAAAATGTATATTTTAAATACATCTACAATAATTTTTTAAAAGCTTTTCCAAATTTTTCTGTATTTACTGAGATGAATAAAATAAACCATACCTTTCATGGGTTTCTAATTGTTTTCGCAATGAAAATATAATTTACGCTAATTTACATTACCATTTTTGTAATCACTGCAATGCTACATAGAATGTGAATTTAAACTAAGTCGATAACTTTTGTCAACATTATTTTAAAACATTTTCAATTATTCTCGAGATACTGGCGAACAACCATGATTTTTTCAATGTTTTTACGGGTTTCACAATAAAAATAAAATTTATGCCAATTTTTATTACGATTTTCGTAATCAGGGCTATTTGTTCTGTAATGTGGCACGCTATATTAATTTCACCTTTTCGCTGAATTAAAAATAATATTCTCAAGAAAAAGAATGCACAATTTAATTGAAAGCAGATATCAATATTATAATTTGCAGTTTAAAGAAATTAATGGTATATTTTAGGAGTGAATTCCATCCAAAGCTATAAACATACAATATTAAAAATTTCAAAATTTTATCATGGTGGACATTTTAACAAAAACATGATATTAGTGATATTGATAGTAATATTCTTGTGATTCAAAATATCATTGAAAGATACTTTGATAGCAATTGAAAATCGACGTTATAGAACGATACATTTGTTTCTCAATAATTTCTTTTTGTCTAAGTGATTCTTAAAACATTAGGTCAAAAATATAAAAGGATAGAAAACATCTTTTTAATTGTTTCAATATATTCTGCAGCATTTATAATAGCTTTTTGAAGCTCTAATTAGGCCATTATAGCAAACAACTAAAAACTATATGAATTTGCAATGTGAAAACCTTTTTTCCCAAATAGAAAAGATACGGCAAATTTTGACATTATTTCTCGAGACATTTTTTACCACATTCTTTTTCTGAAACTGACTCTTATCATATGTAAATATTTCAAAAAAACATGCTTGACGCTTGTATCATATGAGATAACGAAAGTCTAAGGTATAATGTATAATGTATAAGCTAAGGTAGTAGTAGAATATCCATTAGTTACAGTTTTCATGAAATTCTTAATCTAAACATTTCTCAGTGTTTCGACCAACCAGAAAAGATGAGGATCGTTTATACTTTGGTCTTATCCTGCGCGGTTATATTTGATTTCATTGGTAATTATAATAATATACTATATCTATAATTTTACGGACTTTTTCAAGCGTATGTAAATCAGAATTTTTAGACTTATTCTGCATGGACCAAATTTGCACGAGCTTAACTGTGCATGCCATACGAAAATATAAAATAAAGTACATGCAGGTAAATTACAATAAAATTTAATAATAAAACAAAGAAGTTTTTTCTTCAATTTGAATGAGATCGTTATTATTAGTGCAAATAATACACCTAAGATGTTGCAAATATTCGCTCAATTTTGACAAAAGGAAAAGATTACGACATTCGTGGGGACAAAGATTTAGTGCGGATTCTTATAGAACTTTTAGAAAAAATGCTAAACTAAAACATTTAAATCTATATTTTGGACAGCGCTAGAGATATCGGTACTTTTATATGAAAAGTATATCCAAAAACCCAGCCACAGCCTTTCCTATTTGCAGAGACCCTCTTTTCTATTTTTATATCCTTTTTTGGGGGTAGAACGTGTTTGGCGAACTCCACCCCTGAGTGATACTCTGACGAATTTTCAGAAGTTTCCCCGTATGTATGTCTTTTCTCAGTGATAGAGTGATTTTGGCGACACTTAAACTTCATTTAAAAACTTGCCCATTTACTGGTCTCTAGACTGCTTTTATATTCTTTGTCGGGGGTAATCTAAGTTCAGTGACTCCTTAGTCAGACAGACGTATATAAAGTTTCGGATAAATGCCTAAATTTTGTATGCCTTTTTAGCCTCAATCAAAATTTAAAGAAAATTCAAAGACATTCAACTAAAGGAGATGCAAAATGTTAAATGCTTTTAGAATGGCCCTTTTTAGTTTTAAGTACGACTGAAATATGAGTTCAGAGTAATTGCAGATAAATTTGTGTAAATGATAATTTACTTATTAAACAAACTTACCTGTAAGTGAAGCTTATTCGTAATTGTATATGAAGCCTCTATCGAAGAGATCACTAAGTAGTACCTCCAACTCCATGTCAGTGCTGCTACAGATTAAAATACAATTCCGATAAAACTTCACTTATAGGTAAGTTCGTTTAATCAGTAAATGGTATTTTGCGTATTTTACTTAAGATCACCAAGTATATGTTCAAATCAACGTTTTGGAAATTATTTGTTTGTCAAACTGATTAATTTAATCTTACAAGCTTAGGATCGTCTTAGAAAACAAATTGTAGTCGATGCCCCTATCTTAATCATAAAACTTTGTTCGCGAAACTTTCCCCTAGCCCGCGGCCTCTTCTATAGTATATCTGTTAAGATCTGATCGTTTTGCTGCAGATGTTGACGTATGGCGCGCGCTATAAGTAGAGAAGGTGTCCACCTCAACACCACTATCTATAAAAAGGCTTTTTATCCACTGGCTTAGCGTTTTCGTTCCTAGAGGGTTATGAGGTTTCTTGTATGAGACAAAAAGATTTTTCTGATGTTCTCGCACATTTATGAAGAATGAAAGAAGTAGCAATGGTTGCTTTCTTCTTGGGTCTGCAGCTTTATCTGTGTTGGAATACGAATCAATATATTTGAATTTATTTTCTTAATGTTTTCCAGATCAATTAGTGATAATGTTCAGATCCTGTGTCCAGTGATTAGAGCAAGGAGTATTACGAGCTTGTGAGATAAAACTTTTGATAAAAGATCCTGATTCGAAAATAATTTAGGAACATGCTTGAGGCCGACCTTTGGATTCCTGGGTCCCGTCCGATTTCGAAGCCTAGAATTGAGGCTAGAGCAAATCTGTATAAAATAATAGTTCCATGTAAGATTCCTTTTCCTAATTCGACTGTTAAAAACCTGAAAACATTTAAAATGTTTGATAACAAAGGATCTAAACCTTTCATGATGAAGAAATCATATTATCTTTCTATGGGTCCTTTATACTGACGAAGCGTTGATTTATAGATGGAGATTACTGTTATTTCGAACGTTCCAACAGGCAAGCCTCTCTTCATGAATGCTTCCCTATTAAAGTGCCACCAGGGTCTCAAAACCCCCAACAGTCTATTTTCTGTAAGAATTTCAAAATTAAGGTGAAAGGTGAAAAGGCGAAAAAGAAAAAGTAGGACCAATTATCCCGGATTATCCCAAGGATCCCGGATCCCTTTTCACGAAACATATTTTTCGCACTCAGCGTTTGCTTTGCTGGCAAATAAGTCTATTTTAAGAATTCCAAAAGTCAAAAATATTTTTTAAAAAGCAGAGTCTGAGAGCTAATACTTCGTTTCAGGTTCTTATCTTTTCGAAACAAAGTCTGCTCGTAAATCATCCTGCGATCAAAGGTGAGAGGCGTACAACGTAATGTTACGAGACTCGCATTATTTCCAGGTTTCTTAGTCCAAATAGCCTTATTTTCGACTTTGTGTTCCGCTCATGCGAGTAATGTATGTCATTAATCGCGGTCGTCTTGCCGATTTTAGGCAAGGTGCTGCAATTCGCACTACCTTCGGCAGAAAATATTAGTCAAAAAATAGCTAGAAAAATTTCTAGGTAATAATTGTGATTCGTGCGATCTACAAAGTTCCAAAAAATCATGTACCCTTTCTTTCTCGCAACAGGCAACCCAACCCGAATTCGAAACATTCGAAAAGATTTTTGAAGCAAAGTGAAAACTTCTAATCAAGTTATTAAAAATGAAAATATTTGATTTTCACTAATCCAAATTCTTTTTTATGTTGGCATTTGAAATCGTGCTAGCATTAAGGGAGATATTCTTTCCTAGATCATCAAGTTTTTCTCTTTTCTAGTCCTTAACATGAGCTTAACCATATTAAGCTGCTGCACCGCAAAAAACTTATGTTTCAATAAAAAATAAAGAATCGCGTATTTCACAAGTTTCAATTCTGCTATATTTTTTTATCAATTTGAGCGTATTGTGCGTTTGTCTTCTGTCAGCTCGATCAAGAAATCATCTGGAATTAAAATTAATTTTAGAAAATTACATCTTTTCAATGGTCCAGATTGGCTTTTATTTTTATTGTTTATGGAACCCAAGTTTTGAAAAAGAGAGGAAGTTTATCTAACGTTATATAAGCAATCAAAATAGCCCTCTATAATTAACACAGAAGGTCATCTCAATGAATTACCAAAGAGTGGCCTTATTTTCATAGGGATGAAACCGCGGGTTTCCTTATCTTTGTGAAAACAAACGGAGCTATATTGAGAATGAATAGAAGACAAAACTACTTAAATAGTTTTTCTGGAAACCAAAATCTTAAATGTTTGGTGTGCTCATCTGCAATAAAAACCATATAGTAGGCATCTTGCAAATCGCAAGTCGCCATATAGCACCCTTTAAACATTTAACCTCTTGTAGTTCTGATTTTCTCTTGTTTAAAATGTTCTGAATTTAGTAAAGAATTAAAAAGCAATGAGTTAAAAATTAACCAAGACTTTTCATTTGATTTTGGAACCAAGAAAATTTCTAAGATGAACTAGTCTTTGCTAAATACGCATTTTCTAATCGCGGGTTTGCTCAAGAACTGATCTCAGTGTAGCAAAATTTGATTAATTGCTACATTAGTCTAAGAAGGTTTTCAAGGAAGGGTATGTTGAATTATGGGCAAAGCTGAATGGTATCTCGTCACCCTTAATACAGTTAAGGATCACTTCATCTAAAGCTAATTCTTTCTAAGGATTTGCAAAAATTTTTAATCTATCAGCTGAAATACTCAAATGTTCTAAAATCTCTAGCTCCGGAATTTGTGAGGATTTAGTTAATAGTAAAAATTCCGTTTGTGGTGCTCGCTGTATGTACGCCTGGAGTTGCGTTTATGGACGATGAGAAAGCAAGACATTAAAGTTTTTTGTTTTTTGGTTAGGCCTTTGCAAATGGTTTCGCATTCCTACTTGACTTATCCAGTTACTTCGCAGTCGTTATGATCTCCTCCGACTGATTAACGAATAACCATTTGGTGATGTTTGCAGCGTAAAAAAAATATTCTTAAAAAAAGCGTTAATATTTGACAGAATAAGGGATTTCCTGGTTGAGAATTATTCTTTTTTTAAATCCACTAGAATTCTGCCCACATCGCGAAGGCTTTTTAATAACTTCAAGTTGTCAATAACCTCCTTATCTAAAAGATTTGAAATTAGAGGACCCAAGGTTGCTAAGCGTATCGCTATCTTTTGCCTGACAATCAGTCAAAAATCTCTGTTGAAGAATGGCTCTGGCAGAGTAGGTTTGACCTATTAATTAAGTTAAAGGAGCTTTCCAAATAAAAAATTTTGCAAATGTAGATATTTCTTCGACAATTTTGATTTTTATTCCTTAGGAAGTCTCTTTTTTAAAAATCTTTTTTCAACAAAGAATTTTGTCAGCGTGTATTGGAGCTAAAGTGACCTTGTCCGTTACCAACCGTTTCCCAAACGCCTAGAGAACCTTTCGTTGTAAAGCTTCAGGTTCTTAGGACACAGGTGCATCTTTGGAATTATTCAGGATCGTCTTGTCTGGAGCAACTGTGTCCATAGAAATAATTCGGCCATCAGTAGCCTTTACTCTTGGACCTTTGCTTTCCTCGTCTGAATAATCAGCGTGACGGTCATCACATTCTACTGATAAGGAAGAGACCGATGAATACACTGTAAGAGAGTAATTCGCCATAGCACGCTAAAAAGCTAGACTTGACTTAAATTATAACATAAAGTATTTTGCAAAAATAATCGAGTTCTCATTAGACATGGTACTGGGCTTAACCCTGGCCACAAAAAAGTAGCCAAAATAATCTAGTTTTTACTTGATGTAATACTAGGCCCAACGCAGGTCATATTTTAAAAATAACCTACTTTTTGCTGGTTGTATATTGGGCTTAACCTAGGTTACGTCACGGAACGCTATTTATATCGCTATTTGCAACTATGTTGTAGTTTCGGCTTTCTTTCTTACTTTCGCTTCAGATGCCTTAGCTGTTTTTTGATATTATCTTTATCAGTAGAAGAAGATGAGCTTGACGCAGGAAAGTATTTATATTTCTTATTTTTCCTAATTTTAAATTACTGTTCACACATGATGGATCTCCTGAGAAGAAGGCAAAAGAAAAAACATAACCTATACTCACTTCGCTATTTGCGGCGATGTTTTAGTTTCTGCTTCCTACCTAACTTTCGCAGCACCGACATTGAGAATCTCAAAGAACAGCCGCAAAATACAATTAAAAATTTGCTTCTGATTGGTTTTAGATAAATGTCTACCGGAAATATTAGCTAGGGTTATGACCGTGTGTTTGAACTGCAGCAACGTTAGAGATGATTTATTTTCATTGATCGTGCGATTAATATGCGCAATAAAACTTTAATGCATCGTTGTAAGCCTCGGTATATCAATATGCTGCTTACAACTCTGATGATCAACTTTGTCTAAAAATAATCTACTTTTGCGAATTCGAAATAAATTTTCATAAAACTTAATTTACATCTATCAAGTAGTTATTGCTATCATTTTTTTTTAGTTGCAGGCTAGTAATGACTGGCATTTTATTTTCAAAACAAGGAATATTATAGATAATTTGAGATTTTAGGACGGGATAATTGGAATTTTTTTTACTATGATATAAATATCTATAGCTGCGGAAGCTGAGATTAACATAAAATGTTCTAAAACATATTAGATTTCAACAAAATACATGAATTTTGTGATTTGTCAAGTTTTTAACCTGAGATATAAAAGCAGTTGCAGTTTGAAAAAAATGAAGGGTTGCAGTATACAACTAGATAATTAACAAAATAAAAATTTCTCAAAAAAGTGAAATTCAATTCTGTAAAATCAGAATCATCATTTAATGACAGAACAAAAGTTTACTTTCGAGCTTAAGTATTTCTAAATAACGGCCAAAAAAGAATTAAAAAAAAAATAACTTAGTTTCGAGAAATAGCGTAAAAACCCTCAGCTGTCGCACCAAAGCTAAATAAAATTACAACGCCATTAGTCTACGTCTGTTTATAATATCCTTTCTACCAATAAACAGGCCTTTGCCCCATCGTCACAATCAGTAGCCTTTCCACAAAAGACTTCTGGAACGGCATTGCTTGAGGCACCCTCTGTGCCCAAGAAAATGCCCATATCATACAATTTCAATTTCAGCTGCTTTTCTAGTTTTGCTAATACAGAATGCAGCGCAGCTGCTACAGAGCATCGTGCCTGACAACCTGTAATCTGTGCAGGGGGGAGGCCAAAAGCACCTTATCCTTGATATATCTCACGACTATCTTATTGAAATAAAGGCCACCTTCTATGACAATGGCACATGTTTTAGATCAATGCTTTCCATAAATAGTTTCGTCGGTGGGATTTCAACAAAATTCATGCCTTTTTTGAAAAGCATTAAAAGACAAAATTAGCCCATAATGACTTTAGCGGACAGAAGGATCCAAGGGCTCATTCTACCTTTTTAATATCGACGATAGACCACACTTTACTAGGAGTGCAGCCCTAAAAGGCGGCCCCGTAAATAAGCCAAGGTGATATACACATCTACCCCTTCTTCAATTCTGCCCCTAACTCTCACCTTAATGACCATGAAGTCCATTAAGCATATTTTACAACCCGAAATCGCTTTCATTCCCCTGATGGCTAAGCATGCCCCTAGTGATTTTTCGCGTAGACTTTTATAAATAGAGTCACATCCTACAAAAACAATAATCCTATCCCTGTATAACCAGGGTTCTTGAACCGTAAGGTGCCTTTGCTGTGATCCAAATATATCTGCACAATAAAGATTCCACTCTTAGCCATAAGAAGGTTAATTTGAGGCGTTTCAAAACGCTCCTGCTCCCCTTACAAAATACTATTAGGTCACTCAGAAGGTGATCCGATCCATACATAGATAAGGTCAGTAATCAAGGGTCGCGTAAAGCCCTTATAGAGGTTTCAAAAAGACCTACAACAAAAACCCAGCATGTTCCTCTCGGTCTGCTTGCCTGTCTTCTAGAGCATACCCTTCAAGTATCGGTCTATAACCCAAAATTACTCTGACTTAACTAAGGTATAACCAGACTGCCTTGTAATTGTTATTTGTAAAACTCAGTCTGAAATCTTTGCCTGAGATATTGCTGAAGATTTCCTTTGGTCCCAGGCTTCTTCATATCGTTCAAACTTTTTGTATCGTGCTTAGATTGACACTTGAAGAGTTTAGAACTATTTGACTTATTTCACACAAGGACCCAAAACGAGGCGAATTAATTCCTTTGGACAGGATTTTTTCTTAGAGTTTTCCCTTTCATGTAAAGGCTTACTTATTTTTCTAGTGTTTCAAAAGCTTAAAAGATTGACTTTACCTTTTGCTATGCCACCATGTTATATTCTATTGAAAGGGATGCCCTAAAGATGCCGCGCAAAGAACCCATTAGGGTCTGTAATCCTTGTTGAATTAATGCAGGAAATATCTAATTATCTTCTGCAGCTTTAAAAGATTAAAGTGATTAACTACCAATCGAATTCCATTAGTCGTGTAATTCATCTTTGAGTAAGGGAACTGCAGCCCCGTTGGGTGCTCAAGGATTTTATTCATCATATTAGCCATTTCGCATGACGGCAACATCAATTACCTCTGTTGACATAATGAGTTTCCCCTTACGTCTGCTCACGACTTGTAATATATTTTTGCTCTTATTATTCATGCCTCTAGCATTTACCTTGTAGGATCAAGGCTTTTATATTTCTGCAAATATCGTTTGTTTCGCTGTCAAACGTCTGCTTGGTGTGGCAGACGCTTCTTTATTACGGGTTGATCTTGATAAAATCCAGACTATGTAAGGGCATGTGGCGTCTATTTTAGCTTTTTGTTGTTTCCAAAGCACCCTCTGAAAACAGATCCAGAGTTTTGTCTTCAAGTGTAGTTTTGTCTTTCAAGAGGATCTTTATGTTGATCTCCTGCAACTTATAGCAAGGTCTGCTGTAGATCTTCTTGAAACTCTCGACAACTCCAGGCTTTTGTAGTTATCAAAAGTTGCATAACTTGAATACAAGATTTTACATCGAAGACCTTCTATCTTTTGATTTTCAAAGTATGATTTTGGACCGCTGTCCTCTTGAGTACAAATAGTCTTATAAACTTTCCTAAGCAGCCTTCTATAGTCTAGCTCGTCGCTTTTTTACCACTTAGTAGCAAAGAAATTCTTTGTTTAATCCTTAAAGAGCCATGCTTGAAGAGGTAACGCTATTTTTCCCTTAATCCTTAAGAGGCCACTGTTGCAGCTAAGCAACGTTAACTATTCT
>JAUELO010444741.1:0-13826 GCA_032357855.1 Amphibolips quercusostensackenii | reverse complement strand
CATCTTCTTAAATTATGATATTCATGATAATTTCAGCAGAATTCATAATTTTTTGATTTATGTTAATGATTTTTATAAACAAATTCAATAAACAAATGCATTATTTAGGCATTCGTCGGCAGAAAATCAATTTTTTTTAATTGCCAGTCATTAGAGTTGGGAACTTAATGGCAATTGCAGCAACATTCATAATTAGTTGATAAATTTTATAATTTCTGCAAACAAATTTAATAAACAAATGCGTTAATCAAGCATTTGTCGACAGAAAAATTCGTTTTTTTTTAATGTAAACTTTTCAGCTTATGATATTTATGATAATTTCAGCATGATTCATAATTCATTGATTATGCTTCTAAATTTTGTAAACAAAATTAATAAACAATTTCATTATTCAGGCATTTGTCGACAGAAAAATAATTTTTTTTTCAATGTCAACCTTTTCAATTGTGATATTCATCATAATTTTAGCAGAATTCATAATTTGTTGATTATTCGTATGATTTTTGTGAGCAAATTTAATAAACAAATGTATTATTCGGGCATTCCTCGGCAGAAAAATTTAGTTTTGCAATGCCAGTCATTTCAGTTGGGAACTGAATGGCAATTTCAGCAACACTAATAATTAGTTCATGAATTTTTATGAGTTTTCTAAACAAATTCAATAAACAGATGCATTGTTCGGGCATTTGTCAGCAGAAAAGTTCATTTTTTTCATGCCAGTCATTGCATTTGGGAACTTAATGGCAATTTCAGCAACATTTATAATTAGTTGATAATTTTCATAATTTTTAAACACAAATCCAACAAAAAAATGCATTATTCGTAGATCTGTGTTAATTAAGTTATCATTAGGTTTCAAAGTAAAAAGACTGACATCGAAAAAAAAACATTTTTCCATCGACAGATGACCAATTAAGTCATTTCTTCATCAAATTTGTTTGAAAAAAATATAAAATTTCTCAACTAATTATGAATTTGCCTGAAATTATCATGAAGTTGCCAATTGAAAAGACTGACATGAAGAAACGAATTTTTCTGTCAACAGATACCTGAATAATACATTTGTTTGTTAAGTTTGCTTTAAAAATAATCAAATGTATAACTCATCATAAATGCAACTACATTTATCATGAAGATCCAAATTAAAAAGTCTGACACCAAAAAAAAAAATTTTTTTCATTGACACATGCTGCAATAATGCATTTATTTATTAAATTTGTTTAAAAAATTATAAAATTGATAAAAAACTATGAGTTTTTCTAAAAATTATCATAAAGTTCCTAATTAAGAAAACTGACATACAAAAATAAATTTTTCTGTCGAAAGTTGCCAGATTAATGCATTTGCTTATTAAATTGGTTTTAAAAAATAATAAAATGTATGAATGTTGCTGCAATTGTTATAAAGTTCCGAAATGAAGGTAGTGGCATTGGAAAAATGAATTTTTCTGCTAACAAATGCCTAAATAATTGATTTGTTTGTTAAATTTATTTCAAAAAGTCATAAGAATACTTAAAAAATTATGAATTTTGCTAAGCTTATCATAAAGTTTTTAATTGAAAAAATTTGCATTTGAAAAAAAAAATCAAATTCTTCTGTCGACAAACGCCTGATAAGTGCATTTTTTTATCAAATTTGTTACAAAAAAATTATAAAATTTATTAACTAATTATGAATGTTGCCGAAATTGTCAACTGAAAGGAGTGGCATTGAAAAACACGAATTTATCGGCCGAAAAATGCCCGAGTAATGCATTTGTTTGATAAATTTATTTTAAAAAATCATAATAATTATTAACGAATTATGAATTCCGATAAAATTATCATTAAGTACCTAATTAAAAAAATTTACATCGAAAAAAGAATTTTTCTGTAGAAAAATGCCTGAATAATACATTTGTTTGTTAAATTTATTTATAATATTGACAATAATAATCTCAAAAAGAAATTTTTTAATAACGATATTGTTTTTATCCAAATTTCATGCAATATAACTTGAAAAAGGTAAAATTAAGGAAAAACGTAGAAAACATACTTTTAACAAATAGTTTGTTCATAAAATTTTTTTTTCTTTATTATATAATATTGGAACATGTTACTTTATGAAACTTAGATGATTTTAATAATTTCCCTGTTATTGACGAGCACCGGGAACGTCAAATAGAAAAAAAATGTCCATTCTTTTTGTCATATTTGTTTATTTATTTAAAACAAACGAAAGCCTAATTTGAAAATCAGGTCCGACAACTCTTTTTAAAATTTTATCAGCTTCTTTAAAAAAAATTTTAGTCTAAATCGGTCAATATTTGTGGGCTGTACGTTATTTCGAACCAAAAAAGTCATTTTTTTCCTACTGTGCCTTGGTTCTCCTCTCACGAATTAATAAACTGAAACAAGGAAGTTGGGCACCAGGGTACCCCGGATGTGTAAAAACATGGATAAAGGGTGTGTAAACAAGTTAAAAAAACTATCTCTTTTAAAGAAATCTATTTTACTCTTTTTTCACTTCACCTCGTGCTCAATTCGTCAGTTATTGAAATTGGAATTTTATACCTTCTAGCATTTCATTTATCAAGAAAATTTTGAGCAGGCAAAAAGTTTTTGCAAAAAAAATTGGAAAAAAGACATGGTCACATTTTTTTTTTGATATTTTGATGTAAAAATATTGAGTAGTTTAGGAGCAGTAATAATTTTAGTTTATGGCAGCGCTCGAGTTTCCGAGTTTACTATCGGCTCCGGGGCTTACCGTTGAGCCACGCACGGTGCGGCATCTCTCTAGTGAGTTTTTGCTAATAAGATTATTCTCATAGAATACAGATTTCAATAAAGTAGGTTTACAAAACACTTATAAATTTTATTCAGCTTCTAATTAATTTGTAATTAAAATATATAATTTAATATTTTAACTTATAAAACAGCTAATGATTTTTTTTGTACATTTTGCGTGTATATACTCTCGTCTTTCATTTGTTTTTTGTCTTCCTTTGCTACACCTAAATTTTCCATTTAAATACAAATTTAAAAATCGCGACTTGTATTTTAAATCACTTTTTAGCAAGCAAAAACTATTCAAGATTAACTTAGAAAAACAGGTGCATAGGTTGTTTACAAAACGAATTCTAAAGATCCTTGTCCTACATTTAAATTCAAACAATAAGAGAAAAAAAATGTATAAAAGATTAAATAAAATTAAAAAGTGTTTTTCAAACTTACTTTTGTTGAATTTTTATTCATTAAAAAAATATTGTCCTATAAGAAAAAACTCCTCGTCAAAAAAATTTATAACATTCTTTAAAAGAAACATTTCCAAATTCTGATGCCTCTGTCAGTCAAAGGACACCTTAAAGTACAATCCCTAAAAATTTAATTGAGAAATTTCCAAAATAGACTAAAAAAGCTATAACTCTTTTTTTGAGTAAAAAATATGTAGAAGAAAAGTTAACATCCAGATACATCCTTGGGAAATTAAATTTTAAACATTTTTTTAAAAGTGACCAGGATATTTCATTTTTTCCAGAGATAATGTTATTTGCCCTAATTGCATTCGTTGTTTTATTTCAGGGATACTCTCAATTTTTGGCTGATAAACCGAAAAACTGCTCTTCGAATAAAAAAAATGATTTGAATTTCATTCTGCCTTCAAATGTAAACTTCTGCCCACTTCCGATTATTTTGAAGGCATAAAAGTATAATGTTAACAAAAAAAGAAAAGATTGGGTACTTATGGCTCAAAAATTAATCTTTTTATAGAATAGGTGTCTTTTTTATTGAAAGTAAATTCTTTTTCATTGAAAAGACTACAATTATATTTTTGGGTTAAAATTAATCTTTTTTAGCTACAAAATTTACTATTTAATAGAAAATTTATTTTGTTAAAAATGCAACCACTTTGGTAACGAATCGTCTTTTCTGGTCGAAAATGCAACTTTTTTTCGAAAATTAAAATATTATATATTGGGTTCAGAATTTAAACATTAAGGTACAAAATTCTGTTTACTTAAGCAAATAATTATTTTGTTGAAAATTGCATTATTTTGTTAATAATTTGTCTCGTTTTGGTCGAAAATACCACTGTTTTGTTGAAAATTCGTCTTTTTGTATGAAAAATACATACTTTGGATTACAAATTATTTTTTTTGCAAAAGGGCATCTCTTTCAATTTAATATTTATATTTAAGATTGAAAATTAAATATTTTTCATTGAAAAGTGTACCATTATCTCGCTGGTCCACCATTCAACTCTTTTGGATTAAAATTCTATTATTTGATTAGAAATTTTATTTTTGTTTTGAAAACCGAACTATTATATTTTGGGTTCAAAATTCATGTCTTTTAGTTAAAAAATTTACCATTTGTTTGAAAATTTAATTATTTTATTAAAAATTCTATGATTTTGTTAACAAGTTCTCTTTTTTGTTTAAAAATGCAACTGTTTTGTTAAAAACTCGTCTTTTTGTATAGCAAATCGTCCTTTCGAATTGTAAATTAATTTTTTGTCAGAAAAGTAACATCCTTTTGTTGAAAATTCATCTTTTATGGTTGAAAGTTCATTCTTTTTAATTAGAAAGTCTGTTATTATATTGTTAATCCACAATTCATCTCTTTTGGTTCCAAATTCTTCTATTTGTATTAAACTTTTATTATTTTGTTGAAAATGCAGCTATTTTGTTAAAAAGTCATTTTTTTAGTTGAAAACTCAACAATTTCGCTCAAAAATCATCTTCCTTGACTAAAAATTATTTTTCTTGTTGAAAATTCTTCTTTCCTAGTGTTAAAGTCAACTGTCTTCTAAAAATACATTTTATTAGTTAAAATGCTATTTTAGCTTGTCTTGTTTTCTAAATAGTTCATTTTTCTCATTTTGAATGTATTCTTATTACAAAAATTTATTGCAAAGTTTTAAATCTTTTTCGAATCCACAATTTTTTTTCATTTATCTGTTTTAGTGCCTTGCATTGTTTCCCCAAAAATTAAATTTTTTTCATTGTCAATGTTATTTTCAGGAATGAAACAAAAACTACGCATTCTATCAAAACATAATTCATAACATATTTGTAGCTTTGTTTGCGTAAAGAAATTGTGTTTATTGATTTTTCTTGCCGCTTGTGCTGCTTATCTAAAAATGTAATTTTTTTATTTTTAATGCTGTTTTTCACAAATCAAACAAGAACTACGCGTCGCATCAAAATGTGATTAATAACACATTTGTAGATCTGTTTTAGGTGCACAATTTTGGTTGAATCATCTTTTGTAGTATCTTGCATAGTTTGTCTGCAAAATGCAATTTTTTATTTTTTATTATTTTTTGTAGAATCAATATTAGAATTTTTGATTTTTTAGAAAAATTCAAAAAGTTGTTATTATAATTTTGTTATGTGTTCAAAATGAAACGATTTTCTTTCTCTGCCTTTTTTTCATATCGTGCGCTTTTTGGCCGGAAATGTTCATTTTCATTTGTTTTTTTGGATTGTGAAAATGCTATAGCTCCAGCAATTTTAGTTTTATCAAAAAAAGTCAGGAGAATATATTATTTTTCTTTTTAAATATTACTTATTACCGTGCATAACATTTTTAAATCTTGTGAAAAGTGGTCTCAAAAATTTTTAAAATGTGCTCTTTTTTTGAATTTTAATCCAAAATGGCTAGCTAACGAACTTGACTTTCGATTTTTGACACTTAAAGCGTATACCAAAGGCCAATCTAATAGATAAATTTTTTCAAAAGTTATCGTGCTCACAGACAGACATACAGACAAACAGGCATACATACAGACAGACACATTCGTAAAAACGAGGGGGTCAGATTTTACACAAATCTAATACCTTCTCATTATAGAAAGAGAATGTAAAAAACAGGTCTTCGCGGATCTATCTGTCTGTCTGTCCATCTGTCTGTCTGTTAGTCTGTCTGTAAACTTTTAATTGGTTAGCACGATAACTTTCAAAAGAATTGACGTATTGGATTGGACTTTGGTATACGTTTCAAATGTCCTAAAATTAAGATTATGGTCGTAAGCCAGCCATTTCGCATACAAATTCAAAAAGTTAAAGCATTTAAAAAATTGTTAATGCCCTTTTTTTAAGATTTTAAAATTCCATGTAAAACTATTCAGAAAGTCTAACAATTTATCTTTAACGCTTTATTTGATAAAAAGAAAATTATCAGAGTTATAGCATTTTCCAAATGTAAAAAAAAAACGAGATTGAAAATGTTAAGCCAAGCAACGCACGATATAAAAAAAAATTAAGAGAAGCAAAACGTTGCTTTAAAAGCCCTACAAAGTTATCATAACAACTTTTTAAATTTTATTGAAAAATTAATGGTACAAATTTTAAACGCACAAAAAGTAACGAAAAATTAAAAATGTTATTTTGCGGTCAAACAATGCAAGATGCAAAAAAAATAAATTGACCAAAGTTGTTCAACCAGAAAAGATCTAAAAATTTTGTATTAATTACTAATTTAAGGATGCGTAGTTTTTGGTTCATTCGTAAAAATAACATCAAAATTTTTTTAACAAATTGTGATAAACAACACAAGGTAAAAAAAATTATAACACAAAGTTTTTTCACCCAAAAAATATCTACAAATTTTGTATCAATTATTTTTTGGTAGGATGCGTATTTTTTTTCAAATCGCTAGTTTAAAAAAGTTCGCACTTTGGACAAAATCGAGTGCAAAGCACGAGATACGTGATGAGAATGTGTTTGTGAAAGCCGAAGGAGCTTTAACAAAATAGAATTCACAACCATCAAATGACAGATGTTCATGCTTTTACCTTTAATTTTAAAACGTTTTTGCACAAGTGTGGAGGGAGAACTTAGAGCGAGCGCGCTGCGCGAGGAAAATATCTTATCGAGCGCGAAGTGCGAGATCCAACAGAGGCACGCACGCCTGAGGCGCGCTCAAACTTGCGAGCTCGCGATGAGAATGTGCCTACGTAGCAGGCAGATTTTTTAGTTCAGAATTTATTTATTTCGCTAAAAAATTCATCTTTCTTAACTCCAAATTATATTTCTTGTTAAAAATTCGTCTTTTTTCTTTGCATTCAACTGTTGTTGATAATTTGTCTTTTTATTAGTAGAAAGTAATTTTTTAATTGAAAATTATCTATTCTATTTCTGGTCTGAAACTTATCTTTTTTGGTTAAGAATTCTACGGATTGTTTGAAAATTTCATTATTTTAATGAAAATAGAACAATTTCCTTTAAATGTCATATATTTCCTTCATACACAATTCAACTGTTCTATTGGCGTTTCTTCTTTTCATATAAAAAATTTATTGATTTGGATTTAGTATTTGTGCTTTAATATAAAAGCCATGTTTTTTTAGTTTAAAACTCATCTTCTTGATTAATTCTCAATAGCAATCAAAACTATTTGTTGAAAATTAAATTTTTTTTAATTTTTCATGTCTAATTTTTTCTAGAAAATTTGAGTTTTTAGATAGAAAACTTAATATTTGTGTGCAAAATTTATATTATTTAATTGAAAATTGCACTATTTTGTTGAAAATGCAATATATTTTAATTTGGCATCTAAGAAATATAGTACATACAGAAATGTTATTTAAAAGAATTTATTCTTCTATCATTACCCAATTTTCTTCAAAAAATTACTTCAGCTTTTTTGTCTTGAGACAATTTCGGCCTGTGAAGTTTAAAACCAGTTTTACAATAATTTACGTTATATATTTTACCTTGAAGTTTTAAAATGTTTAATCCTATTCAAGATTTGAGGCATAAAGCAATAAGTATTAAATAAGTATTCTAAACGCTTAAAAGTCATCCGAGAAAAATTTGATTTTTGACCGTGAAAACCGGGAAATATCCTGGATTTTTTTTGTTAGTTTGCGTGTCCATTCTGAATCTTTTAAGTTTTGTAAATACAGGAATTAGTTACATATAACACAGTGAATTGAAATTACATATGAAAAAAATTATAACAAATAGATTACACATCTATATTGTTACACAGTTTTACAGATTTTCATACCCTATTCAATTTATATGTTTACATTTTTATGCAGACCTTTTCCCATAACACTAAATTGAGTGAGACAAAGTTTTATAAAGTTTTGAAACATGTGTGAAAACTTTGAATGTTTTCTCGTTTGCATTTGTATTGCAAGTAAACGAAAACAAGAACTCAAGTTGGTATAACTAATAAGTTCTGTGACATAAGTGAAATATGAAAGTCTTTATTGTCCACCTGCTCTTCATTTTATAAACTTACTTTGAAGAATAGAAAGCATTTTAAATTCTACTTATTCCCAATTTTACAAAAACAATTGTAGAGTAGAAAATATGGAAATAAAAATAAACTATTGTTTAATTTTTGAAAGTGTTGTGAAAGAGGTCGGTCGTAACAAAAAACACTTACAATATTTAATTATAATATCTTTCTGAATTTTAGTTCACTTTTAAACCACAATTTTATTTACTATATAAAGTACAATAGACAAAATTAACATTATTTTATTAATATTTTTACTAACACTGTTTGAATTTGTTTAATGACCCCAGTATCCTATGTTAATTTGTTTAATTTCGATTTAACGAAAATTCAGATTTCCATTTAAAGTCCAAATTCTATTTAAAAAATTGTTAAATTCAAAAAAGCACTTATGCAAATACTTATATTAAAAAAAAACAAATAATATTTTATCAATGTGATCAATTTAAGTCAAATACAAATTAGATTTTTTTAAATTTCTGTTTGTCCTAGGAGATTAAAAATTTTGCATTTTTATGAAAGTTATTATGCAAAAGCTGAAAAAAATTGCATCGATGTAATAAGGTAAATTTTAAAGGTGCTGCACAGTGGGACAGAAACCACGTTTTGACGGTCAAAAGCTCAAAAATTATCCGATGTTTTCAAATTCATTTAATAAAAATATTTTGAGTTACTGATTTCGAAGTTGATATTAAAATTTCAAAATTCAAAATGGAGGATCAAGTATGGCTGCCAACGGATTCAAAAAATTATCATGTTGCTTTAAAATTCACTTTCTAAAGATATTTTGAGTTACTAATAGCAAATTTGATATTCAAAATTAAAAATGTCGAATCTAATGCGTAGACCAACAATTTAAAAAATTGCCGGATTTACATAAATAAAAAACTGATTTTTCAGTTTTTCAACCAAAAATTGTTTTCAAAATATGTTTAAATTGGCAAGTTATGATAAAAGTGATTACTAGATTCGATTCTTGAAAAAAATTACATAAATTTCATGTGTTGAGTGATTTTTCTCTCCACTGCATTTATTCTGTATTATGAACAAATTCTGAAGAGGGTTTCGCACCATGCGCTTGTTTATTTATGCTAAAAAACAAATGGAGTAGACACAAACATTTTTCAACGCATGGATTCTATGTAAGTTTTTTCTGTAGAATCAAAAGGCTTTTCACTCTTTCTGTAACTTACAGATTAAAAATTATTTTAAACTATTTTTGTTTAAACAATTAAAAAAGCAAATTTTTTTCAATAAAAAATTATCCTTGCAAAGTGCGCATATCCCATTATTAATTTCATTGTTATATGCTTTGGTCTGCTTATAGGCCTTGACAATAGTTCTAGGATCGTTTTTAGCTTTATAAATTGTTTATAAATTTTAAATTTACTACAATTTCTTGGTTTTACATACCGTTTTAATAATAAACTAGAACGATTTCAGTACGAAATCATTTTTGTCTGCAACATACTGATACATTAGATGTTAAGAAGGTGTCGACCAGCAAAAATAAATAATTAAAATGTTAAATTTAAATTTGAAAAATAATGTTCTCAATTAAATTTTAATTTTTTTCTTTTTCATACTTAGTATGAAATAAAATAAGTGATCATTTAAAAATTAGTGACTGAATAAAAAATATTTCAAATGCTTTAACCAGAAGTAGATGAAAATTTAGAATATATTTTCATCGTTTCAATATCTGCCAACGAAGTAGAATTTTATTAATTAATTAATAATTCACGTCATAGATGCTATAACTTTTATTAATTACAATGGCCTAATTCTTCGTATATATTAAAGGGTTTAAAAATCTAACTTTCTAATAAAAAACCATGTCTCCTGGTCATTTTGTGCAGTAGTTATCTGGTAAATCTATCTATCTATCCTATCTGGTAAAAAGTTAATATTCTTGATTAAATAATAAACTTTTTGGTTTTAAATTAAACTATTCTGCTGGAAATTTGTCTTTTTTGGTGGATCTAACTAATAGATAATTCGTTCTTTTTTTTAAAGTAATTTTTAAGTGGAAATTTAACGATTTTATTTCTTGTTAAAAACTTATCTTTCAAGTACAAAATTTATCTCTTTAGTTAAAAGTTTAACTATATCGTTGATATCTTATGTTTATTGTTACAAATTCTTCTTTTGTTCTTGCTGAGAAAATTAAATTTTGGGTTGAAAATTTAAGCATTCTGCTGCAAACTCGTCTTTTTCCTAGCTTCAACTGGTTGATAATTCGTTCTTTTTTTTTTAAATTAATTTTTTAAATGAAAATTCAACGATTCGATTTTTAGTTAAAAACTTATATTTTTAATTTGAAAATTCAAGTACTTGTTGAAAATCTTCAAAAATTTAAATATTTTTTCAAAAATTTATCTTTCTTGTTCAAAATTATTCTTTTATGGTATATAGCTCAAGTGTTTTCTGAAACATTTGATTTTCAGCTTGGACACTTAACTCTTTTGTTGAAAATTCATCTGTTTGGTTGGAGATTCAGCTACTTTGTTGAAAATTCTTTTTTTTCGGATGCAACTACTTCGTCAAACATTTAACTATTTTGTTGAAAGTTCAATTATTTTGTTGAAAAATTTTTTTTTACTCAACATTTAAAGTTTTCATTTTTTGTTGAAACTTTATCTTTTTTAGTTGGCAATTCACCTTTCTTGGTTAAAAGAGATCTTTCTTGTTGAAAGTCATTCTTTTCTTATTTAAAAATCATCTTTTTCTGAACCATTTGACTTTAAAGTTTGAAATCATAACTATTTTGTTAACAATTCTTTTATTTAGTTAATGATTCAAATATATGTTGAAAATTCTTCTTTTTTTGGATTCAAGTAGGTGACAATTTTTTTTGTTGTTGTAGGAAAGTAATTTTTTTATGTGAAAATTCAACGATTTTATATTTTGGTGAAAATTTATCTTTTTCAACTTGAAAATTAACCATTTCGTTAACAATTCATCTGTTTGATTAAGGATTCAGATCTTTTGTTGAGAATTCTTTTTTTTCCCTTAAATGCAAGTGGTTAATAATTTATTTATTATTTCAGAAAGTAATTTTTTAAAGTGAAAATCCAATGATTCAATTTTTGGTGAAAATTCATTTTTTTCAATTGAAAATTTAACTATTTCGTTAAAAATTCCTTGTATTTGGTTGAGGATTTAATTATTCTGTTAGCAATTTTTTTTTATTTAAGTGCTTAATAATTAATTTTTTTTTAAGAAAAGTAATTTTTAAAGTAAAATGTAAATGATTTTATTTTTTGGTGAAAATTAATCTTTTTCAATTGAAAATTTAACTATTTTGTTGAAAATTCATCTGATTGATTGAGAATTCAAATATTTTGTTGAAAATTTATCTTTTTCTCGTTGAGGCAAGTAGTTGAAAATTTATTTATTTTGTGAAATAGTAATTTTTTTGAGTGAAAATTCAATGATTCTATTTTTTGGTGAAAATTATTTCTTTCCAATTGAAAACTATTTCGTTAAAAATCTTTTCTATTTGATTGAGAATTCAATTATTCTGTTGAAAATTCGTCTTTTTTTCTTGGATTTAAGTGGTTGATAATTTATTTTTTGTAAAGAAGTAATTTTCTAATGTAAAATTTCAACGATTTTATGTTTTGAAGAAAATTTATTTTTCTCAATTAAAAATCCAACTATTTCTTTAAAAATTCATCTGTTTGATTGAGGATTCACATATTTTGTTAAAAATTTTTCTTTTTTCCTTTGATTTAAGTGGATGATGAATCATTTATTTTGTGAAAAAGTAATTTTTTATAGTGAAAATTTAATGATTCTATCTATTGGTGAAAATTAATTTTTTTCGAATTAAAAATTCAACTATTTCGTTAAAATTTGTTTTCTATTTGGTTTAGGGTTCAATTATTCTGTTAAAAATTCGTCTTTTTTTCTTAGATTTAAATGGTTGATAATTCATTTTTTTGTGAAATCGTAATTTTTTGAAGAAAAATTTCAACGATTTTATTCTTTGGTGGAATTTAATCTTTTTTAATTGAAAATTTAACTATTTCATAAAAAAATGCACCATTTTTGATTAAAAATGATCTTTTATGTTAGAAATTCTTCTTTCCTGGTTTAAAAGTCAACTTTTTCCTAAAACTTTCGACTTATCAGCTTGAAAAGTTTACCATTTTGTTGAAAATTTATCTATTTGGTTGTTGACCTAATAATTTTGTTGAAAATTCGTCATTTTTCGTTGGATACAATTTCTTGATAATTTTTTTTTTTAACTATTGTTTCTAACTGAAAAATTTCAAGTATTCTACTGTTTAGTGAAAACTTATATTTTTTAGTTAAAAATTCGTCCTTTTGGATTCAAAATTCATCTTGTAATTTATATATTTTTTGACATTCCTTCTTTTTTTTTAAAAAATTAATCTTTTTGGTTGTATGTTCTTCCTTTTTGGTTAAAAATCTAACTGCTTGATTTAAAATTAGTCTGCTTTGATTGAGGATTTAACTGTTTTGTTGAAAATTTGCCTTTTTAGTTGATTTCAACTGTTTGAGATTCCAAATAAAAATCTTTTCTGATGAAATATTCCCTATTGCATGTTCCGTTGAGATTTTTCTCAATCAACTATATATTTTAAAGTAAACCAACTTTGTAAAAAAATCATTTTTTTGGTTGAAGATTTATCGGTTTAATGAAAAATTTATCTATTTGGGTGCAAAATTAATCTTTTTTGTTAAAAATTTATCATTTTGGTCAAGGATTCAACTATTTCGTTAAAAATTTGTCCTTTTTCATTCAAATTCAACTGGTTGAAAATGCGTTTCTTTTTGTTAAAAATTAGTTCTTTAAACTATGAATTTGAAGATTCCATTTTTAGTTCATAATTTATCTCACTTGTTTAAAATTGTTCTTTTCTGATTTAAGAGTAAACTGTTTTCTGACACATTCAAATTTTTAGTTTAAAATTTTAGCTATTGTGTTGCAAATTTTTCTATTTGGCTAAGAATTCAACTATTTTATTGAAAATTTTTATTTTTTTGTTGTGATTAACTGGTTAGCAATTTATTTTTTATTAGTTAAGCGTAACTTTTTTAAATGAAAAGTTAAACTATTTCATTTATAGTTGGAAACTTATCTGTTTTAGTTAGAAATGCAACTATTGGGTTGAAAATTAAAATTTTAGGGTTGAAAATTCAACTATTTTGAATTTTTGAATTTTCTATGAAAGTTACTGTGCAGAAGCTAGGAAAAATTCCATCAATGTAGTTAAGTCAATTTCGAAGTTGCTTACCCCAAAATTTTTTGTTGGAAAAGGTGACTGGGGGTGGTCCTACTGTAACTCTTGGTCCGACCTTTTTTAGAAACTAATGGCGCATATGATATCAACATTTAATTTAATAACTACAATATTTTGGCTCATATAATTATTTTATGGTATGTATTTTTTTTTTTTTTTTTTAATTCGAGTAATTTAATCTTCATTGCAACATTAGGAGTACAATAGAAACTGCAATTTTCTGTGTTGCCTCTCGTGGCTACTATTACTGTCTGACGTAAACTGCTGTTACTACTGTGGCTCGTCATGCATGCAAAGCAGGTCAGTGGCGTACTTCTAG